>OY812999.1:53523354-53823354 GCA_963681545.1 Germaria angustata | reverse complement strand
TGCCGTTCACCACTCAACTCAGTTTGGTCGTGTGAGAGTCAACCCAACTTATGCACAACCACACTCACTTTAGTTATTGCGATACACAATAACTAAAATGAGTTTGGTTGTGCATAAGTTGGGTTGACTCTACACGACCAAACTGAGTTGAGTGGTGAACCGCAATAGGGGCAAGAATTTAAAAATATATTGTCTAATCAACTAATACAAGATGATGAGAAGATGATTTAATTGGATGTAGTATATCTATTTCCAAGTATATCGGTTGATCTAGCAATTAGAATGATAGAAGGAAAATGGAATTTAATAGAAAAACCCTTATTTATACGTATTCTGCGGTATAGAAGGTAATAGGTATTTTCAATATAGTGGAAGAGTATATTTACAAAAGAAAGGACTTCCTATGGGATCTCAGCTTCACCTGTGGTAGCAGATATAGTAATGGAAGAGTTTGCTTAACACATGCATTGAAATAATGAGTATCAAACCAAAAATTTTAATTAAATATGTAGATGATTTGTTTTGCATAATACAAGAAAATGTAATAAACGGAATGTTAACAATATTTAACGAGTATGATGAGCTTATAAAATTTACTATTAAAAAAGAAAATAACTCCTAGTTAGCATAATTAGATACATTACTGATAAAGAAAAATAATAGATTAATATTTGATTGGTATGAGAAACCAACAGCATCAAGAAGAATAATCAATTATTATTCAAAGCACAATAGAAGAATTATTATTAATACAGCAAGGAATTTAATAGAAAAAGTATTAACGATAAGTGAAAGAAAAATGAAATGAAAATTAGAAAAATATTGATAGAGAATAGTTTTTCAAAAAAACTGATTAATAGATTAATTGACTGATGTAAGAACAGATCAAGAAATAGAACAGGCATAGATGAACATAAGATTGATAAAACTATAGTTTATGTACCAGAGATACATATCTGAACGTATAGAAAGATCAGTCGTATAAGGTACAGAATGGTATAAGAAGGCTTATAGGACAAACAACACATTGAGCAGATTGTTCAGTAGGACAACGGATAGTAGTGATAAACTCGATAGATCTAATATAGTATATAAAATACCATGTAAGGGTAATGATAGTGAAGAATGTGATAAGGTATACTTATATAGGAACAACTAAAAATAAATTAAAAGTTAGACTTGCAGGGCATAAGTCAGATCAAAGGAATAGAGATAATGGCACACAGAACACAGCGTTGTCGACACATTGTAAGGAATTAAAACACTATCCTAACTTTGAAAATGTTTCAGTACTAAACACAGAAACAAATTACAAAAGAAGACTCATTTTAGAAATGTTACAAATTATAAAACTTGCACCATTTAATAAAATTAATTTCAAAACAGACACAGACAATGTTGCACATAGTTATAGACATTTAATTAATAAGAAATGTTAGATTTTATCATATGTAGTTTTTTCAATATTAAAATAAAATAAAACAACATAAATTATAATTTAATGTTAAATCAACATACATGCAAGTGTATCGATATGTTATTGGTATGGAAATACTTGCATATGTATATGTTTTGTTGCATACATGAGTTTGTTTGTTGTTAAATTTTTATTGTACAAATGTATGTACATTATATATTGATATAATTACTTTAAATATTTTCTGAATATGTGATTATTTCTAAAATGACAAAAAATTTTCATTATTTTTCAAATGTAATATTTTTCAATTTGTATAAAATAAACTAATATCCTGAAGATGGTACTCGATGAGTACCGAAATATCGATAAGAATTTAAGTAAAAATTAAAGAGACCTTAAGCTTTAAAAATAAATTAAGTAGTTAATAATAATAATAGTTCTTTCGTTGAACACTTAACAAAATGGAGGGAATTCTATCTATTATTGAAACACAAAAAGCTACAAATCGACATTTGCAAAAATCACTGCATAATGCTGAACAAATGTCAAGAAACGAAATTTCAATCGGTTGAAATTAGAATTCTTGAAGAGAACGTGTCGTATTTAAATGAAGGTTATAGTTACGCATTTTTCGAAACTTATTTGACACTTAAAAAAAATTCTAGACTTGAGACGGCTACTTCACAACAGCAAATGTCAAGTACACTTGTATCATGTACGATTCACTCACTTCTAGTGCAAGACTGCCAATAATTGAGTTATCATCCTTTACAGGCGAGTTTATTGAATGGTTTCTTTGTCGTGATATGTTCATTTCATTTAATTCACAATAACCAGTCCCTTTCTGGCATACAGAGTTGCAAAAGATTCACGTCAGTACCTGCCCGAAGGCCTAACCTGACGGTGCACTATTGCACAAGGGTGAATAAAGCACGTTCACCACCGCCCCAGTAGCCCCCGCCAAAGGCACATGACTGGAGCGCCAACTAACATGTGCCTCTGACAGGGACAACATGGTAGCAAGTTCCGTACAGGCTGCAGAACCATGTACAGACACCTTGCTAAGATGCTTGGAGCTATCTAACCTCCTACTACCCAAATGGCACGGCAGTGGAAATTTTGCCCCCATCTGACCTCAGGCTTCACCTACCGTAACCATTAGAGCAGCTCTGTCGAATAGCAACAGCACCTAGAGATATATGGCCTGAAGAGAACATCTACATCATGCCACTAGCCCATGATTGAAGACACACTTATCCAGCCCATACCTATCCCCGCGTATCTTTGGCTTTTAACCACAGCCACCACGTGATCCCCGAAGGGGCCTCACCAACAACCAGACTAGGACAAGTCCTAGGGGCTACTGGTTCCCGTGGCACCAGATAGGACTCTG
Organism: Germaria angustata; assembly: GCA_963681545.1. Lineage (NCBI taxonomy): Eukaryota > Metazoa > Arthropoda > Insecta > Diptera > Tachinidae > Germaria > Germaria angustata. Next base: position 53,820,541 of record OY812999.1, on the reverse strand, counting down.
GTCGGCCTTGTGTTAAAAACACCTTCGATTTTAGGTTCCTTGCACACCTGAGGCATCGGTAACACCTCTACCCAGACTAGCGTAGCAAGCTACTTCCTTAATTACTTATATGCACGCCCGTTACCCTGGTGTTTCAGGGATTGGGTAGTAACATATTAAGTTTTAGGGCAATTGGCCAAAGGTCAAGGTCTGGAAAGACCAACTACCCCTCCGGACGGAGCGAACCCGCTTTTACCTTTAGTTTACTTGCATGCGCGCCCGTTGCCCTGTTGTTCCAGGGATTGGGTAGCAACATACAAGTTTTTAGGGGTTATCAGCAAAAAGGCCTAGGTCCGGAAACCTGATAACCCTATACCCCAGGAAGCACAACACCAAGCCACCAAGACAAGATGTATTGACCGTGCCCTTGACCGGGCCTTTCTGGCATACAAAAATATTTCAATCTAAAAGGTTCATACAACCACAAACGAAAAATTGTTGAACAAACATTGAAAAAATTGTTTAATGTACCAAACGCCAATGGCTCGTTCGAACGTATTAATGAATTACTCGAAACAACTCGTTCAACAATCGCTTTGTTAAAATCACTTCACATCGATGTTGAAAACTGGGATTATATATTGATGATATTGATATAATTAGCCAGAAATTAGAGAAGCCAACCAGAAAGGAAGAGTACTAACACTGATAATGAAATAGCATGCTGTTGGCTAAAGTAGTTAGCGCTTTAACTACAAAGTAATTTATGACTGAGAACCTATGTTCGATCCCTGATCAGGACAAGTCATCAACATCATGAGTTTTTCTGATTTACATTAGCGTGGCATTGTACGAATTGTTGTTGGACTGTTTAAGTGATGAAGGCGTAGCACGGGTCACTGAACAGTATCGGCTGCGATTGATTCTCTATGCGTTAATGTACACTACATCTGCCCCCTTCTTCGTCAATAATGTCAGCAGAATCGTCGGCGAAGTAAAACAATTAATAAAATGGTTACACAAACAGCTTAAGAAATTTAATGCGCCTTCTTAACACCAGAAGTAACTACTGTTAAAGGTTTTTTTAAACCTTGTTTTTAAATACCTCTGTAAGTGAATTTGGCGTAAATTACAAAACGTCGCTAAATTATTAATACTATTTATTTACATCTACAGCCGATGTCCAATTATAACAAAACCTTTTTTTACGAATAAAAGAACTAGTAATGAATAAATTAACATCGTATAAACCTCTAAATATAAATATAAGGGGTTTTGCCTAATTTAAACCAATTTTATTTATCACATCCAATGTTTTATTTGCCAGTGAAAATTTATATTTTACTGGACAGTGTATGGTGATATACTTCTTTCTAATTCACATAAGGTTGTAAATAGTCAGGGGTGTCATAGAAACCAATATTGTCAGAATTGATTTTGAAAACGACAAGAAAACATGCTTTGGTGTCAAGTGTTTTTATGTTCGAACTAGAATTAATGTTGGTTTTAGGTGTCACAGAAACCAGTTGTCAGTTTTCATTTGCGTACTTTGTTTTTAGTTTATGAAAATGGCATTTTATATTTATTGTAGAAATGATCTCTTTATTTGCGCTTTCCATTGCTGTCTATTTCCAGTTGGACCCACTGACAAATGAACCGGTCCATAACTTTGAGCACATCACAAAAAATTGTTGATACTGCGCTTGTGCCCAAACTTATGCTTAAATCGTTGCCGACTGAACTCTGATAAGATCCTTCCGCTAAAAACTGCAAAGAAGCAGCAAGTCGCAAAATCGGAAGAAACTTAGAATGCGAAAATTTTCCCTTAATAGCGTCAAGTACCATACGAAACGCATCTTTGTTTAACCGGTAATTAAAGTGGATTGCTGCAATCTCACAGAATTTTCCGCGCCACTCTTTCTCAACGCTTTTCTTCTAACAACAAAAATGTTATAACTTCTGTTGCCATTTTACTTTAGTTATTGCGACTTTTCCCTTTTTTAATTATTTAATAAAAATAAATTACTTTTATTCGCAGATTTATACACATTTATTGATATATTTTAAATGATACTACATTTTTTTTTTTTTTTTGATTTTCTGCAAAGCATAAAAATTGAAAATTGTAAGCAACTAAACAAATGTAAGTAACAGCTGATTCGTACATTGGTTTTATTAACATTTGAATTTAACAAAACCAACTTGGTTTCATGACACGAAATGAAACCAACATTGGTTTACAAAAACGATAATCAGCAAAACCCCTGACACTCAGGCGTCTACTTACAAGAATCAAGAGAAACTTTGTGGAGAAAGAAAACTATCTCTGGAAGAGGAATTGTGTGAGGATTAGTTCATGAAAACTGTTACAAGTGACCGATACACAGTACAGTTATCATTTAAAAATATATGTACTTTTGGGAAAGTCAATGCCCATTTTCAACAATACGGACTACAGCGCATTATGAAGACTAAAACATTAAAAATCATCACAATTCGCATCTGCATACAAAGAATTCATGACTGCGTATATAAGACTTAATCATATGGAAAAAATAGGTACATAAGTATCCACATGACATCCCAGGTAAATGTTACTTCTTTTCACATCACAGAGATCTACGAACAAGTAGTACTACTACTAAGCTGAGGGTAGTGTTCGACGGCAGTAGTAAAACACCGTCACATACATCTTTAAACAAAAAGTTAAGCCTTGTTCCACCTTTATCGGTTCTGAAAATCATTTTTTTTAGTTATAAAAGAGCATGCTCCAGGGGTGAGCACCATTTTATCGAATATGTAATAGGATCTGGACGACGGCTACCTACCATACAAATGAATCTCTAATTAGATAGTGGATACAAGCTGCATCCCTATTTATTTACCCTACTTTTAAACTCACAGAATGAAAAAGAAAGGAAATACAAGGTTGCACATACATATGTATGTATAGGTACTAGAAATACCATTGAGCGTTTCTTCGGCGTTTGGAAACAACGATTTCGTTGCCTACTAGATGGTTTGACAGTCAGTTTATCAAATGGAAAAAGATTGATTGTTGCATTAGCCGTATTACACAATATTGCTATTATTACATAATATTTTCTATTTAATTAAACACAAAAATTATGGAAACATTATAGTGATGCACAAACAAATACAATCAGGTGGGTACTTAAATAATCGTTCAACGATGAAAAAAACTAACGTGTTTAGGTACATTTTTTATAAGATATTTTTACTTTTTAATTTCGTTTGTAGAAAATTGTTTCTAAAACTTTGTTTTTTTTTTAGCTTAATATATGTAATTACAATCGATTCCAAAGAATTTTTTTTTAATTTTTGTTGTATTTGAACCAAATACTCATATAACCCATTTAAATTATTTGTATCACTAAACATAAAATGAGAGACGATTTTGTACAAGGTTGCCAACAGCATAGATAAATCTGATAAGAGAGTTTAATTGCTAACGCAGCGTTACTAACCGTTTATGAATATAATGGTGAATTCACCCATTCGTCCTGAACGTACCGAACGAGTTTTTTTTATATGTAGTTTGACGTCTCTAGTTTGAGAAAGAGAGTAAATTTAATGTGGAACAACAACAAAAATTTCGTTCAGAACGAATGGGTAAATTCACCTTTAAATTTTATTGCATGTTAATAAATCGAAATCTGTTTAATAAGTATTCTACAGTTTAAGGCTGAAATAAAGAAATTTTATGAATTAGACTGAAAGTGTATATTTATTTAACAGTTTTTCACAATGTTTTTAACTGAATCAGATGGTGTCCAAACACGTGTTAAATACAGGTCATGTACAATAGTCACATAATAAAAGAGCATCATTTGATTTGTATTTGTATAGCAAGGAAAGTTTGTTTCCTGTTGCAGCGCAGTACTGAATTTACGAATGTACCTATAATTAATTGGTGGATGATGGTGTTGAAGTTCAGGTTGGCTTTCTTTTGAATACAATAATTACAAAATTCCATTAGAGCGTACTTTATATTAAAAAAATAGAAAATTCTCAATTTATTTAATATTACTCGTATGTGTAAGTAAGTGATGTGCTGTATATCCAGTAGCATTCAAACAACAAGTAAGGAAATATACTCAAAAAATTGATGTAGTAAAGCGGCGAGTATAGTGCTTAACAAAACTCTTTCAACTGTTTATTCGCTCGAATTTATAAAGGGTGATTTATTATAGCAACTTTCTTTCTGGCAGCTCAGCTGTTTTCGTGTAACATGTTACTGTTAAACATGTTCAGTTCGGTTAACCACGAACAACACCTGCAGATTATTGAATTCATGCTCAGTGAAGAAAGTGCATCGTCCACCTTTCCATCGGAGAATTGTGTTCAGCGACGAAGCTCATTTCTGGTTAAATATGTAGATACGTGAACAAGCAAAATTGCCATTTTTGCTAAGAAGAACAGCCAGGAGCAATGCATCCCGAAGAATGCACTGTTTGGTATGAATTATGGGCCGGTGGTATCATTGGACCGTACTTTTTGAAAGAGATGAAGGCGGGAACGTTAGTGTAAATGGCGAGTGCTACCGTGCAATGATTACAAATTTTTATTTGCGCAAAATGTGGTTTCAACAAGACGGTGCCACATGCCACACAGAACGTTAAACAATGCCCTAATTGCGAGGCGAGTTCGGTGAACAGTATATTCCACGTTTGGGGCCGGTCAATTGGCCGCCTAGATCGTGCGATTTAACGCCTTTAGACTTTTTATTGTGGGATTCATGTCTATATTATAGGGACAAGCCCGCAACGGTGGACGCAAGGAAGCCAATATTGAATAATTTATTCGTGAGATACCGGCCGATATACATATTGGCGATAGTATGGCAAAATTAGACTTATCGTATGAACCATTTGAGGCGTAGCCGCGGTCAACATTTAAATGAAATCATCTTTAAACATTGAATTATATAGATCGTTCTATCGACTCAAATAAAGATTTCATACATTTCTCTAAATTTTATGTGTTTTTTATCAAATCTCTCTCTCTCTCAAATCGGTCTTAAAAATTACCTTTTTACATATAAAGCCTACATAAAAATACTTTAACTTGAATAAACAATACTAATATTATAATTAAAAGATCAAACAAAATTGTTATTTTTACTACTAAGTTCATATTATATGTATAATTGTTTTATATTTTTGTATTTACACAGAACCTTTACAAAATGGTCTTTATTTGAAAGCCTTTGCGAATGGGATTGAAAATGTACTAGACGATTACTTAAACAACATAACGGAACTAGAGAGCAGATACTTGCAAAATCCTTGTCAATCGGTTATGTTTATTTATCAGAAATTACAGGAGTATGAACCGTTATCATTGTATATAAACAAGTTAATTCGAGGAATCCGAATGCAAAAACTGCATGGCTGCGCTATTATACAGTACTTGCAGCAGAATTCGCTTCATGGTGATGCACGCATTAATAAAGCTGTTAAAACGTAAGTAACTTTTCCCATGTGAAATAATTACTTTAAAGTAAGAAAGGTGTTAAAACTTTGACAAAGTTATCATTAATTTGGTTATACTGAAGAGAATTATTTTTGAAATATCTGTAAAAGATTTAATATTAAATTTTTATTTCTAAGATCCATGTTGATATACGTATTGCTATTTACTTTAACTTCAACAAATTAAAGTTATCCAAATGGTTCATAAGCTTCCATATAATACCTAAAAACCAAGGTTGGCATTGTAGCGGGTGGTCCAACTAAGGCTGATGTCAGAGTGCGCGCTATAAGCGAAGCGATGCTACAAACTATAATATTCATGCTATACTTACATTACAGGATGTCAGAGTGGATACTATATTAAACAAAGCGACTTGTTGTGTTTTTAAAGTCAGTTATTTTCCACGAGAATTCTGTTGTGGTAACTTTTATTTGCTTGGTCCCAAAGCACAGGTCGTGTGAACACTTCTGTTATAAATTTTTTAATATCAATATCCACTATTTTATAAATATCTTTTAAAATCAATGGAAAATTTAAACACGCATAAATAAAATAAACAAATGAAAAATGTCAAACTACAATGTAAACAAACAACAAAAAGAATAACGAAGCGATGCCATGCTATAAATCATTTCACAACCTGCTTTGTCGCTTTGGCTCTCTTGTAGCTTCGCTTTGACTCTGACATCTTTTGAGCATTGACGTAAGAAAACACAAGCAGAGGTTTGTAGCGCATTGTAGTGCGATATTATAGCATCGCTTATAGCGCGCACTCTGACATCAGCCTAAAACGCACGATGTTAATTGTAAATAAAACAAAAAGTTTTCAGAGAATTATCTTAATATTTTTTTCATAATAGTAGGATCTATGACAACTATGTTTGAAACAAAATATCGGCCAAACGCACGCCGCGGCTTCGGTGGCATACCTCTATCCAATGGTCCATATATTCAATGACTGAGACATAATTGAGGTTCAATGTCGTTAATGTGCCGAATTATCTCATCCTCTAGCTCTTGAATAGTTCTACCTTATTGACGTCCAACAAATCACATGATCGTGGCTGCCAATTCATACCAGCCACCACGTGAGATAACACGGCCATTGAATTTCACATATAAAAGAGCCATTGTTTCGTAGGCGGTGTGGAACCATCCTGTTGGAACCACATAACGTCCAGGTCCATATCCTCAGTTTCTGGCCACAAGAAATTCGTTATCATCTCGCGATAACGAACACCATTTATGGTAACTGCTTGGCTTACCTCATTTTCGAAGAAGTACGGCCCGATGACGCCGCCAACCCATAAATCGCACCAAACAGTAACTCTTTGCATCCGTTTGAATTTTTCAATCACTGAAACAAAGAAATGTCACCTTAAGTTGGACAATAAACTTGATGTTAAGGCGTGACTCACAATTAACATTGTGCATTATGGTTGGACCACCATATACATACATCATCTATTCATAAGGTCTATGCAAGCGACCAATATAGCGTTTCATTCCGATCCGTCAAAATTTACATTTTTGGAACACCATAAATAGATTGATTAATTTTTTCTTTCAGAAAAGTTGGTAATACTTGAATTTTTGTAAGATATCAAGAAAATATAAAGGTCTAATGCATGGTCATGTAATGACATGTGTTTTGTTTAGGAAAGACGTTGAAGAGAAGAACTGAAAGTAATACTAGATACATGCCAGTTAATATTAAGTCCGATCCCATATTCAACATTGGGATCCCAATTTACATGAAACTATTCCCGTATTGCATGATTGGTTCAATGGGAGGTTTTAAACGACAAGTATTCTTCTTCGTGACAAAACAACAATTGGCTACATATTTAATTATAAAAAGTTTTATTTAAGAAAGAGTAATTTCTAAATGCACCAATAAAATTGAAGTGAATGCACATATTCGTGTTTTTAAATGAACAAATTCATACACACTTTCCACACACTTAGATGTTTTCTTTTGTAGGAAAAAACTTTGTTCTTTTTTGTTCCATACTTTTATGCATTTATGCTTATTAGTGAGAGTAATTTTTGTTTACCCTCATTTTACTGAACTTTGCCCAAAAACTACGTTATCGGACCTATTGTTATAGATGGAAAAACTGGTGTGGTATGGTATGGTTTTGCTCTCGCAAAATCATCCAACTCACTACCTCAAATTATACAGATGTGGCTTTTTTACACTTGTTTGGTATCCTAATTTTCGATGGTGATTTCTAAAGTTATTGAATGCTGGGCCATGAATTTACTTTTAGAAACGCCGAACCCAGTATAAGAAATAATACTACTGCAAAAAAGAGATTCGCAACACAAAATAACGACTTATCGTCGATGAATTTAGAGGAGTTTTTTAAACAAACTAGATGACTGTGTATGAGAATCTGATATTGACAACACATTTTGTGGGACTTTGGTGAATGAAGTCACAGCAGGGAAATGTACTAAATAGTATATTATATGAAAATTATTAAATTCTAGTATATATCAAAATTAAAAAATTTTTTTTATAAATTTCTATTTGGCTTTTGTTTAGGTTCTATGACATCCTATATATTCAAATAATTTTTTTTTTATGTTTTATCAAATATTAATTAATCTGGTGTGTGCCGGATGTCAACGGTGAAAATATTAAATCAAATGTCAAAATGTTTCTAATTAAAAACCAGTGAAATGAAATAAGCTTCTCTCCATTTTGCTCTGTGAAACAGTGCAATGAGCTGCCAAATTATTTATATGTGAAAAGACACGAAGAAGAAAAAAACTGACAGAAGCAAAGAATGTAATTTTAAAACCTTGTTAAAAATAAAAAATAAGTAAAATTAGATTAGAATTACCATCTTTACTAAGCATTCCACGCGAACGGAAATAGTTCTCCCAATACAAATCAACAATCAATTTATCCCGCAACATAATGATGTCGAATATCTCGGTATTTAGTTTGACCGAAATCATATATAGAATCTAAGTTGATCCATGGAAAATTTAAATTAACCGGCTGCTTGAGAGAAATTCAATTTTATGCCTTGATTGCAAGCAAAAAAAAAAATGAAATACTTCGTTAGTAAACACTGTGGTTTCAAAATACGTCATAACATATATAAAATAAATTTAATTCTAAACTCACTTGCTCGCAACATTATAAATTATAAAGGACTTACTCGGCTGAGAAGGATGGACACTATTGCTCTTAGCCGAGGACGAGAGATGTGAAGACAACACAGAAGAAGCTATAGAAACTGATATTTTATTATTAGATTAGATATTAGATTTGAATACCTATTGTTAGTTCAATTTATATTGAAGATTCAATAAGTAATAAATAAATAAAAAAAACTCCTTAAATTGACCGATTTTCATCATATGCCTCAATTAGTTTATTCGATATTTGTAACACCTCCGATGGTATTTCACTGGCGAGTGAAAGATGTTTTTTTTAATTCATATTTATTGGATTTTTGCCATTTCCACACCATTAGTGCTGGATATAATAGACTTCCTCGGAAGTTCTTTTATTATTGGGTACACAAGTAGTATTAAAAAAAGTAGATTTAATGAAACTCCCACCATATTCTTGACTTGATAAAACCGATGTATACATACATATTGAATTTCGTATACTTTATTTAGAAAATATTACCCGTATTTTTTAAAATAAAAAATCACATTTTATTATTACGCTAATGCTAATTTGAAATCGTAGGTTTACGTTTGTGAACCACAGAGCACCTATCATGCAATTTGAACTCGCATCGCAAATGTTCTGTGGAATACAATTGTCATAACATTGCCGAATTCATGATGTTTGACAGTTGTTTAAACCCGCCGATATATAAATCTTGTTAATATGCTTTACTTTCAAATATTGAGATTGTGGACTGTCTAAGAACTTGGTATTAATAAAAAAATCATTCAAATTATGGACGATGCATTGAAACGAGCAAGTCTGTTGCTGCGAGTGAAGCTTGTTTGATTTCGAGGTGTAGCCACCGGTGTAACCAGTACTCATTTTCTCATCTTTTTTTATTGATTTTGTTAATCATTCATCTATTAGAAAATAAAGACTTTAATATTTTATTTTAGTACTGAACAAAGGTAGCTTCAACATATAATAGTTTTTTTTATTTTCGATTTCGGCGTCTTAATTTTAGTTGTTTTGTTAATCATTTCAGAATTCAATCGTCCGTAAATGTAGTGTTTCTCAAGCAACTAACTCATTGGATATTATATGCAAAAATTTTGGATTCATATGGTGAATTTTTCATTCAATGTGCTGAAAACTATTCTAATAGCACCTTTGAAAACGAAAGGGCAACAAGTGCTGGAAGCGGGAGAAATGCAGTTACGTCAATGTCGGTATGTTAAAAATATATCGTGCCCATAACGCGGAAAAAGCTTAACTAACAATGTTTAATGTGAACATATCCCCCTCTTTTTGGGTGTCCTGTGGTGTATTTTTTTTAATAACCTAAACTTTTTTATCAGTATGATACTTTAATATTATTAATCGAGCCTTTTAAATTTACAAAACAACAAGGTATGTTGAGCGTGAGAACTGACTTATTTTAATAAAATTTATTAAAATAGTAAATAATATTGCAACATCTTTTTGTAGATGTCTTTCTCAGAACTGGTTAAAGGATATAATAAATTAAAATATGTTATAATACATTGAAAAAAAAAACGTCAACTAATCAAACAAAAGAAAAAACCAAAAAAAAATCCAATTTGAAGAAATGAAAATCGTTTATAATACACTAACAACATATTTTTTGTGGACCACCACTTAAGGGATGACCCCTGGTGCAATGAATTATGCTGGAATTAGAAAAATATGTTTCGGGTGGTGTATTAACCGGTACTGAACAAACACAATAAGTTTTATTTACTTTTTCCAAAATCTTATATATTTTTTTATTGTTTTAATTAATATCTTTTTGACAACATTTCGCTAGCCAGCTAAATTATAAAAATAACAATTTTTCATAATTTTCAAATCAATGTATTAAAATCAGTGTTGCCACATCCCTTCCACCTTTTTAAGTTTTAGCTTCAACGGGTCTGTATTCGAAACCTGCGTGCAGTCATTTGCCATATCACTTTCAGTGTTACCCGACGGCCTAGGTAAAGCTTCTGGTGGTTTGATGCCGCAAGCTGAAGATTGACAATTAATTGGAGATGAACCCAGATTGTTCTCAAGCATTTATGCTCCGTTAACCCCATCGGATGCTTCCTGCAATTGTATGTCATCTGGAAGCCTAAAATATGGAATCTTTTTCAGCATACTTATATTTCTCGTATATGTTCGTCCCCCTCCTACAACTTTTACTTCACTTCCGAAGTTTTTTCAAAGTTTGGGGTAAGCTTATTGGGAAAAATTACGTTCTTAAACAAGACCTTGTCGCCTACTTGAACATTTAATTATTTTGCCCTTCTCTTAGAGTCAGCTTTTTCTTTCTCTTTGTGCTTATTTATTAAATCATTATCTCTAACGGATGAATCAACTGCTTCTTCAGCGATATCCTCAATACCCGGAATTTTATCTCGAATACGTCTATTGAACATCAGCTCACTGTTGTACCATGTGAGGTCACATTGTACATCAATATAAACTTCTGAATTTTCTCCTTTTAATCACGTTTGTTTGCCGCAGCTATCCTTAACTTCTTTACCAGAGACCTATTCATATTCTCTACTTCGCTGTTTGCTTGAGGCCAATATGGCGGTGTTCTTATTATTGTTATATTATTTTCTCCACAGAAGCGTTTGAGTTCATCGCTAACGTACTGCCTGCCGTTGTCCGTTCTAATTGTTTTAGGCAAGCCAAGCCTGGAAAACATGTCTTTCATAGGCAAGTTAACGAATTTTCTCTCTAACGCGAAGTGCGATTCCCGGATAGCTCGATCACAAATGGATATACGTGCTCTTAATGAAGAATGTGTTTTTCTTAAAAATAAGAGGATTTCGGGAACAAGTTCCCCAAATATATTCGAGCGTGTTTCAAAAGATAAACTCCCACACTGAACCAATAGAGTTGACTACATTATTATCACCGATAAACCTCTCCTATGCGCGAACGACGAACACCAAAATAGATTTTTTGAAGCAGCAGCCCATACATGAGATATGTATTCCATTAAGTGTATAAATAGTGAGGTTATCAGAAGGAGTTAAAAATGTGCTCGAGCCGTTGGACACCATACTTGATTTTTATGTCAAGAACATCCTAAATATCTATGTCACACATAATCATAGATAAAGCCGCATTTTAGACTATACGTCTATGCGTAACAATACATCAGTGACAACCATTAAAATTGACCTTATTTGTACGAACCCATTCGGAGATTGCTTATTTTTGTCTCATTTCTTCAATCTCCATAAGGCTTGGCCTATTGCTAAGTGAATATGAATGGCTAATGGTGCTTTCATTTGCATAAGAGTAGATAGGATTGTAAGTTTTGCAGAGAATGTCATGCCAAAAACTAGCAAGTACTGTAGGAGATAGAACGGAATGCTGTACCCCTGAATTTATCTTGAACTCGTTTCATACTATCCCATCTATAACAATTCCTAAGTAAGTTCGACATAATGGAGAGAAATCAATACTAACAGAAAAAACATTAAGTTTTGACAGAGGTGTACCATGCCACAGAAATATCGAGAGCTACGAGTAACAAAATTTCTCTCATAGGAGAGCTAGTGGGTCGCCCGTAGAGCGTCCTCTGCGGAAACCATACTTACGGTCGTTAAGTAAGGTCTTGGACACTAAATACTTTACGAGATGAAAGTTAACCATAGCTTCCATCACTTTGGAAAGTGCAGAACAAATTTTAATTGAGCGGTAATTTCCAGGGTTTTTCGCCAGTCCTTTCTTGGGACTAGAATTACATTAGCAGCCTTCCAATATACAGAAAATTCATGAGCTTGTTCCGGACATAATAAAAATTTGTTTCGATGGTATAAAAGAAAGTACGTTTTCAACCATTTTCGTATAGGATTAATATAATTGTCTAGAAAAAGTTTCCAATTAAAATGCTGGAAAGCGAGGTGTGTTAAAACCATGTCAAACTTTTGCAGGAGCGAAGTGAGAAAAAGCTCGAGAATATTGAGTTGGTGCCCATTTATCTCTTCCCGTATTCGGACTTCTGTACAGAAACCCAAAGTGCAAAAGATATGACCCGCTTTTGAACCTAATCAAAACATTGCTAAGTTCAGGATCACGCGTGGGTAATGATTGCTACCCATCTTATTTCCGTATGTATAATGAAAGACTCCGGTGGAAGATAAAAACCGATAGAAGGTGATAATCAGACAAGTAAAAACACTTCAATCAGCATCTTCAGATACCTGGGGTTCATATAAGGCGAAAACTTCCGCCCGATTAAGGCAAACGTGAGCACATGCAGAGAAGAAATACGTTCTTAACCTTCTTATGCTGCAGAAGTCTAATCTAAAGAGTCCTTCCCTATCACCAGTAGAAAAATCCAAATCAGATGTCAAATTCGTATCTTAGATAACATGGAACTAATCCCTGTTTAGGGACCAGCTTCATACCATCGTCACCAAACAGTTAAAGAGCAAATAACACGGTGGTATCATTAATACGATATTAGAGCTTAAAAAGAGTGGAAAACTTGAAAAGGAAATGCCACTGAAAATTAAAGACCCATAAAAGCCCTCATCTGATTACTTGTTGCCGATTATTCCTCGTTGGAAGAAAAATAAAATATTTATAATCATATCGAATATATTGTACATACATTGTCTGTTGTGCAGTTTGTATTAAGAGATTCTAATATGATTATATATTTTGTTATTTCCAAATATGAAATATCGATATATGAACTGCTAAACCCACAACAAATAAAAAGCTAATTATTCTAATGATTACTTGGTTGCAGTACCGAAATAATAAATTGCAATATATTTTTTATTAACTCTTGCGTGGCGTGCATGCACAACGTATTGTTCATTAAAAGCCCACTATGTTCCCTTGAACCAGTGTTGTTAACCAATTTTGTGAAGAAATCCCTACAGCACCGAAAAAAAATCTTTATTTTCCCTACGCCCGGAAAAAAAATTCCCTACGAAATTCCCTACGTTTTTAACTTATATTTCCTCTATAATGAGGCACTTAAAACATACGAATCCAATATTAAGCTTTTACCGTGAAGAAATAGTAAGCGACAAAAAGCATATTTTACAGACGAGCGTCTTTTTATTCTCATTGTAGTGCAATCGATGCAGAAACAAAATTTTCGCTTACGATTTTTTCGCGGTAAGGGGTCAATATATTCAAGTTTTTGGTTAAGGTGCATTTTTTATCTACCTATATATAGACATTTTATATTTTATATCAGTTACTTACATATATTAAATACTTATCAATTTGTATTATAATAAAAACGAAGAAAAATTAAAAAAAAATTTGGAAATTATAGTGCTGAATTACATTTAGCATTCACATTTGCATTACATTACATTGCGTTTTTCAACTAAGATCATAAAACTTGCATTCAGTTCGTGTTCTAAGGCTAAGTTACAATATTTAAAAAACAATACCTAAGAGGTTTGTACTTTGTACTAATTTGGTTTTTGCGAAGGAATGTCTTTCAAAAATTAAAAAAGGATGATCAATGATCACATAGTTCTGAAGCTACCATGCTTTTGTAATGAGATTCCATGCATTGAAAGCTGCAGCAGTTCAGACTTTCATCTCGCAAAAAAGAACGGATAATGCAGATAGAAGTTAAAACTTTATGACTAAGCTTATTCCTTTTTATGCACGCACGTCTGTCACGATAGAAAAAATTCTCTCAGAGTCTGCATTAGCATGTGGTACAGCTAAAACATACTTGGCTAATTTTGCCAAAATAGGAAAAAGAAAAGTGTAACTGAAATTTTTAATTTTACAAATTTCGCTCCAAAATTTTCAGTATCCATCTTTAAAATGTTCGATTTTTCATTTTTTGAGAAATTGAACTCAAATGTTTAATGCTTTTAAAACAATGCTGCCATAACTAAGAAAAGTCTGGCATGAAATTTGATTGGAAATTTTTATTTTGAGGCAACTTTGTTTCCCTTTTTTTATTTATTGTGTTTCTTTTAAAAATTCCCTACATTTAGAGACTTTTAAAAAATCTGTCCTTTTTTTCCCTACAACCATTTTTTTAGACAAAAATCCCTACATGTAGGGAATTTTCCCTACAGTTAACAACACTGCCTTGAACCGGGAACGTTCCAGAAATATACCGTCATAATAGCGTCCTTGCAAATTGAACAAAATACTTTATCAAGGTACTGATTAAGGTAAGCGTACACATTGTTCGAACACTTGGAGCAAATGGGCAAGGCAAACAAATGAATGGAACGCTCCTGCCCATACTACGGCCGTCAACTGAAAGTGAATGTAAATGGGACGAAGAATACCGAGGTACCAGTGGATCATCACTTCCCTCTCTCATTCTAATACCGGTAGCTCGCCTAACGAACAGCTCTATATAAACCTCGGCACATTCTCATTAAGAAACTAACTCTAACCATATGCAATGATGAGGATATAAACAAACCAAGTTATGAATATGAACTCTTTCTGAATCTAAGCCGTATGCGAAAACATGCTGTCCATCAGATCAATTCCAATCGCTAAAAGGATAAAGCACATTATGAAAAACTCACTGGTTTCCGTTGGCAATAATGCACTCAGTACCGGTTCGTTCATCACAAAAGCTGGAGCCGCGTTTCAAAGATCCGTTCGTTTACACGATTGTATTAGATAATGAACGATATGTAATTGAAGATCTGCTAACACAAAATCTAGTTCACGACATTATAGCTCAGTGTATGTTGCAGATGGATTAAAGCCCTGCGGTGCGATTCAGTAACTTTTAACGCTTAGACAGAAGCTAAATTTAACAACAAAGCTGTGGTTTGCACTAATGGTTGTGCGATTCACTAACTTCGTTTTAACATCTTTGTTATAATTTGATATCAAGTTGCATCTCTGTTAAAATAAGAGAAAAACACAAAGAGGAACAGAAAAAAACAAAAGAATGTGTATCGATCAAGCAGTGTATAATATTTTTTCATGCATTCCTTTTTTTTACAATCGGACCAGTACTCAGGGGATGACCCCTATTTATGCAGTGCATTGTGCTGGAACTAGGAAAATAGGATATGGTGAGGAGGATAGCGGAAGTAGTGCTTATGGATATTCGACTTGAATCTCTCCACGCCGGGTATGGCAGGAAAGACATCTGCAGGGAGCTCGTTCCACATACGAGCCGTTCGATCAAAGAACGAATTATTTCTGTAATTCGTAGTGCGATTCGCTGTTATATCGACCACAAATGGATGTGCTCTTAATGAGGAACGTGTTGCTCGTAAGTAAGAGCGGATCTCGGGAATATGTTCCCGTACCTCATTAGAGCACAGTCCATTGAAGTAACGATAAAACAGCGTAACACATCCCACGTTGCGACGATGCTCCAGTGAGTCAATAGAGTTGGCTACACTATTGTCACCTATGAGTCTTTTCGCCCTCTCCTGAACTCGGTCCAGTAGCTTCAAAATAGACTTTGAAGCACCGGCCCGTACGTGAGAGTTGTATTCCATTTTCGGCCGGATGTAGGTGGTATAAATAGTGAGGATATCAGAAGGGGTGAAGTATCTCTTACACCGTCTTAAAAAACCGAGGCACTTGGATGCTTCTTTGGCGATATGAAAAATGTGCTCAGACCATCGAACATCGCACTGAATTTTCATGCCCAGAACATCAAGAGCTTTTGATTCCTCAATATTTATATCACCCATAATTACAGATGGAGCAGCATATACGGTCATACGTTTATGCGTAAGCATACAGCACTGAGTCTTCCGGGCATTGAAATCGACCCGATTCGCATGACCCCATTCGGAGATTTTGCAAGATCTTGATTTATTGATTCGACCATATTTTACCTCATAGCCCTAATCTCCAACGGACTTGGCCTATGGTCAAATGAGTAAGAATGGCTAATGCTGCTGTCATCTGCAAATGAGTAGATAGGGTTGGAAGTTTTACAAAGTAAGTCATTAAGAAAAATGAGAAACAAGGTAGGAGAGAGAACGGAGCCTTGTGGTACCCCTGAATTTATCTTGAACTCGTCTGATGTGATCCCATCTATAACAACTCGTATAGTGCGATCACTGAGGAAGCTCGATATAAACCGAGTGAGGCCATTACCAATACCAAAAGCAATTAGTTTTGCCAGAAGTGCCCCATGCCAGACTCTGTCAAACGCCTTGGAGATATCCAGAGCCACCACCTTACCTTCGCCAAAATGGTGAATGGAATGACACCATTTCTCCGAGAGGAGTGCTAGTAGGTCACCAGTAGAGCGGCCCCTACGAAAACCATACTGTCGGTCATTTAGTAAATTGTTGGACTCTAAATACCTCACAAGATGAAAGTTAATCATACTTTCCATCACTTTGGAAAGTGCGGAACATATCGCTATTGGGCGGTAATTTTCAGGGTTATTAGCCTCTCCTTTTTTGGGAATTGGCGTTACATTAGCAACCTTCCAGCACAATGGAAACTCTCCAGCATGGTACAATGTACTGAAAAGGTTTGCTGATGATATTGAAAGCTTCCTCTCTGGATCTGACTGCATCTTTGCACGTCTGATTAAACCAAGATTTTGTTCTCTGTTTAATCACGATTTGCTTTGTTGGAATGGAAGCTTTCATTCCTAGCAAAATTATATTTTCTACCATTTTTGCCATGGCATTTACGTCACTGTCTTGGCAGCAAAGTTTCCAATTGAAATGCCGAAAGAAATTGTTGAGCTCTGCCCAACGAGTCTTTTCGTAGATATATTTTAATCGTCTCGTAGGCGGTCGTGAGGCGTTATGAATTGCTGAGAACGAAAAGGAGGCAGATATGGTACAATGATCCGAGTTGCCGAGAGGTGCATTTACGCTTACTTCATACTTTTGGGGGTGCGAAGTGAGGAAAAGATCGAGAGTATTGTTTTGGTGCCCTTCAACACATGAGATATGTGTTGGTTCATTAACTAATTGCACGAGGTGGTTGTGCGCGGCGAACAACTCAACATAACGGCCTTCTGGAGTTGTTTGACCTGAATGGCGAAGCCACGATATGTTGTGAACATTAAAATCACCAGCAACAACGATTTCACTGTTCGGACAACTCTCGAGGATCTTTGATATGGAGTCAGATAGGGCATCGAAGTTGTATATAGTTTTTTCCCTTTCTGTGTTTGGGCTTCTGTAAAGAAATCCGAAGTGCAAAATATGTGACCTGATCATGAATTTAACCCAGAGACAGTTGAATTCTGGATCAAATGAGCCTAGGGATTGCTGGCACTGGTATACAACATTATTGCGTATATAAACTACAAGACCCCTGTGAAGATTAAAAAGAGATAGGAGGTGATACCCAGGTAGGTGAAAATCCTGTGGATCAGCATTTTCAGACACCTGAGGCTCACATAAGGCGAAAAGATCCGGTCGATGGAGACAAACATGAGCATAAACGGAAAAAATTCGCTCTTAATCCTCGTATGTTGCAGAAATCTATTCTAAACTTTCCCGTCATAATAAACGCGGAAAAGATCAAATGTAATATCCATCTATTTATTAATCTTGTATTTCGTGTACCAGAAGCGTTAGTTGCTGCTTGACGACTATCCGGTGATCAGTGTTATACCTTCATCACCCAACAGTCAGGCAACAATTAACACAGTGGCACTAGTAAAACAAAATTAATGTATTAAGGGGCTTAGGATGGAAGTACACAATGACACTTTCGAACGGGGACATAAAAGCCCTGATCTGGTCATTTTGGCCCGAAGTACCAACACTTGTGTAGAGTGCCAGCACAGCTCTCTCTGAGCAATGTTCACTGTTGTGTTGTTTTTTTTTTTTGGTTTATTATTATTGGTACTGTTTTTTTTTGTTATATCAGTTCTATATATATTTGTTTGTTTGCTTGATTTTAGTTTTGTTTTTTTTTATTTTCCTTTTTATTGAATGTTAAAATTTTTTGCTCTTTTTCTGGTTGCTTTCTTATTTTGTTATTTGTTTGTTTTATTAAAAACGGGACTATTTCACTCAATTTTAAAAACATGTATGTATGTACAGAAAAATAAAAGTACGTAAAAATAAAAACAAACACGCGGAAAACAGCAAACACGTCAGTTCACATTGCGAGACAAAACACTACTACTTTAATTATGACCAATAAAATTAAAATTATATAAGAAAATACTATAAATAATATTGTGTATATAAATACGATTTTCGCTATTTGCGAAAGAAGATGTGTTTCTACAGAACAGCTGACTTGAATCGTTTCAGTAACCACACAAAAATTATTGCCGTTTAGATAGCGCCAGTAAATTTCTTTAAAAATGTTACTAAATAATAAAATCGTTAATTTTGCTGTTAAATTTTTTAATCAACTCAGCAATCTTCAAATAAAGTTACTGAATCGCACTACAGAAACTTGTTTAGTTTCCGAGCACATTTATTTTCTGAGAACTCCCAATCGGTATTTTCTCTTATAATTGCAATGAAATTTTTCACTCAAACCAACTAAAGATATAGATTCGGGTATTGAACTAATTTGGCAGTTGAAGCAGGCCACATATTTCTGTAATTATTATTTTCCATTTTATATATCTTTGAAGCTGCCCACTTACTACTGTATTTATTATTTTTTTATTTTCAAATTCTATTTTAAATTAAACTAAAATTCATTCAAGGCACTCTTAGAAAAATTTGAATAATTTTATATGTTGAAATAGTATATAAGGAACATGAATTGTATAAATAAAATCACTTTTATTTCTGGCTTCAACCTCTGTTCAGCATTAAGTTACCGTACGAGTAGAAAGTTTTTTGCAGTTATTTAAAAGTAATATAGTGTGTTTTATTTGTTCTTTAAATGAACAAAATATATAATCTTAGAAACAAGATTATTTCATTGGCGACCAACTCAGTTGCTTCAGAAACGACTACCGAAGACGAAGAAGACAACATTGCTGATTTTGAAGAGGCTTCATCAGAAAACGAAGAGGAAGAATACGCAATTGCTTTAACAGGTAAAAAAATCAACAAATTAGAAGGAATGGCGACTTTTTCGGAGGAACAATTTCAACAGATCTTGGCTGCAATGTCTGTAAATTCCAGAGGTGGGTCGTTCGCGCATTGCACCGCCCGTTTTAAAGGCCAACGAGATCCAGCCGCTGTCGAAGAATTTCTATCAGCCATATGTGTTTTTAAGGACATCGAAAAAATTGCCGATGCCGATGCTTTACGTGGGATGCCTTTGCTTTTTGAGGATTACGCTGAATCTTGGTGGATTGGTGTAAAAGACACCATATCAAACTTCAAGCAAGCTACAGACCTCATTCGGAAGACATTTACGCCTCCAGTTCCGGACTGGCGCATATACTCGCTTTTTTGAGACTAAGCAGCAGAAAGCGGAGCCAACTGATAGCTTTGTGTGCAGAAAGAGACTTTTACTTTCGCAGCTTGAAGAGGCTCCAAGTGAGGCAATGCAAATAAATATGTTGTATGGTCTACTCAACATAAGCATAAGAGACCGTGTACGCTTTGAAGCTGTAAAAACATTTGAAGAGCTGATTTCAGCCAGCCGTGATGCAGAAATGTTTCTTCTAGAGGCCAAATCAATTGCTTCTATTAAAAATGATGTAGAAATCCCCAACGCTAAACGCTGCAGTTTTTGCCGAATAAAGGGACATACTATAGAAATATGCTTTAAGAAGAAAAAGCATGATGAACAACGAAGTCATCAACAAAAGTCACAACAAAAGCAAGATGTTCTTGTTAATCATCAGAATCAACAGGAGCTCGTTAAAAAGCCAATGCTTTCTTGCTATGGGTGTGGTGCACCTGGTGTATATAGGTCAAACTGTCCTACTTGTAATTGGACAGTCATTACCAACAACTCATGTTGAACTTTTTGGGCTTAAAGGAGAAGCTATCTTTGACAGTGGGGCAAAAACCAGTGTTGCCAGTCTAGAACTTAACAAAATACTTACCGCAAATAAATGTAATTTTCAAGAAGTACGTGCAGATGTTACTCTTGCCGATGGCTCAGTGTCAACCAAACAAGGTTCTGTCCACTATTTGCGATATAGCTATTGTTACCAGAGTACGGAAAATAAGGTTCATATGCCTTCCAAACGCCACGGGAAACAGAACGCTACTCGGTGCTGATTTTCTCGAGCAAACAGGCATTGTTCTTAATATGGCTCAGAAATTCTGGTATTTCGTGGATCAACCAAAATTAAAGTACAATTTTACTAAGCCCATGGAAACGACAATTTATTCAATGCAAATTACTCAGGAGTCGTCACCATGCACATCGGCATTAAAAGAGATTTCAGCCTTCATTAAATATGTGGAAGACAAAAAAATTCTGTCACCAATTCTTGAAAAAAAGGTACAACAAAGGAGAATATTTTACCTTTAACGCCTTCATATGTAAATCGAGATGATTCATATGCGCTACAAAAGCTTGTTGAAAGAAAATTAATGGCTAGTTTTATAAATTCTCAACAACATTCACCAGATTACGAAAATGAATCTCCACAGTACATACAATCAATATTTAAGACAACAGATTCACATGAAGAAGACGCATATCTGCAATTTTCCACTGAAGATGCACCACCATCCAAAACCCGCAAAGTTGAAGACGTTAATGATTACTTTACACCTTTGTTTTCGATGGGTATACGAATTCTCAAGGTCTCTGATGCTATTGGTCTTACCTGCGAACAAAAAAAAGAGCTAAATAGTGTATTGCTTGAAAATAAAAATATATTTGAAGAGCCATCCAGTGCTACGCCTTACGCTATTCATCGCATTCACACAGAAGAACATGATTCAATTGCGATCCCTCCTTATCGTTTATCCCCAACCTTGAAAACTGCTCTCAAGAATGAAATAACGAAGATGCGGAAATTGGGAGCAATTGTGGAATGCCAATCATCATGGGCAGCTCCTGTAGTCATTGTGCAAAAAAACTGGTGGAATTCGGGTTTGTATTGATTACCGTCAATTGAACGCAATAACAAAACCTGATAGATACCCTCTACTCAGAGTGGATGATATTCTCCATGAGGCTAAGGTAACAAAATATATGTCAACAATCGATCAAGAAAAGAGTACTTTTGTTACACCTTTTGGCATGTATAAATTTACTCGCATGCTATTCGGATTGCGAAATGCACCTGCAACATTCCAAAGATTGATTGATCGATTGAAAGCTTCTTTAGGCGAAACAATTCTATTGGCATATTTAGATGATATAATATCTTGTTCTCCCAGTTTTGAGCAACATTTGTGCGATCTGAAGTATATTTTTCAAAAACTTAAGGAATTTGGCCTGAAAGCAAACCTGGAGAAATGCCGATTTGCATGCAGTGAAGTTCGATACCTAGGTCATATACTAACCCCCCAAGCAATAAAAACAGACCCCGAAAAAGTATCAGCGCTGTACAACCGTAAAGAACCAAGAAATATTAAAGAATTGCTATCATTTCTACAAGCGTGTTCATGGTATCGTCGATTTATACCATCTTTTGCTGATGTATCTAAGCTTTTATCAGCCTTATCGAAAAAGAATGCTGTGTGGTTCTTGGGCAATGAACAACAAGAATCGTTTGATCATCTGAAGAATTTGTTAACAACAGCCCCCATATTAAAACAAGCAGCTGAAGACGAACCTTTTATCCTGAAAACAGATGCCTGTGGTTACGCTCTGGGAGCAGTTTTACTCCAGGGGGAGGGCCCTAATGAACACCCTATTGAGTATGCCAGTAGATTGTTATCAAGTGCGGAAGGTAACTACTCCACAATCGAGCGAGAAGCCCTTGCAATTGTTTGGGCTGTTAATAAATACCGTGGAAGGAGCTTCAGTGAAACTAATTACTGATCATCAACCCTTAAAATGGTTGATACAAATTAAAACTCCAACTGGACGATTGGCACGATGGGCATTGCAACTACAAGCTTTTGATATCCAGATTGAGTATAAATATGGTAAAACAAATGTTATAGCTGATACTCTTTCTAGGCCTCCATGTAAAGACAATCATGACGTAGCAAATCCTTGCGAAATATATGCTTTTTCTATCGAGATGCCTAGAAGACATGCAGGTGAAGTTAGAAAAAACCAAGTAGATGATCCAGAACTGGTCAAAAAGAGGCTACGTTGTAAATGAAGGAGTCCGTTATTGCTATTATGATGAAGATTCGGAGGATGCGCAGCTTGTGATACCTGCTAAAGAAAGATCACACATTCTTAAGTACTATCACAACGTCGAAACTGCTGGCCACTATAGAATCGATAGAACTATTAGGAAAATTACTTCTAGATACTACTGGCCTGGAATCAGAAAAGATATAGAGAAGCACGTGAAAGAATGTCTAGAATGCCAGAGGTACAAAGCTACCACCCTAAGCCTGCAGTGCTTTACAAAACTGTATCAAGCAACCAGAGATTTGAAATAATCGCCATTGATCTGTTTGGACCATTACCCGTAACATCTAATGGGTTTCAATGGATTTTTATAACTGAGGACATTGCCAGCCGATGTCTTGAACTATTTCCTTTGAAAACTGCTACAGCTGAATCTTGTGCCAAGACATTAATCGACGAACTATTTCTACTATATGGAGTACCCAGGAAAGTCATCACTGACAACGGTCCTCAATTCATTTCAGCTGTAATGCAAAAGCTCGTTTTCTGCCTCAACATTGAGCACATACTAACTCCTGTTTACCATCCTGAAGCTAATCCAGTAGAGAGAAAAAACCGAGATATGAAGACCCAACTTGCTATTTTGGTTGGAAACGACCACCAAACTTGGGATGAAAAATTGCACAGTATTAGATTTGCGATGAACACAACATTATGTCAATCAACGGGGTACACATCAGCCTTCTTGACATTTGGTCGAGAGCTCCGTACACTTGATGAAGTTCACCACGACTTAAGAACTATAATTAGGAGTGAAAATTTTATCGCTGAAATAACGCCATATCTACAAAATATGGTGAATGTTTTTAAAGATGTCAAAGAAAATGTTTACAAGCAACAAGACCACAAAAAAAGGAAGAGCAATGGTTACAGACGAAGTCAACCTCCTTTTGAAATCGGGTCAAAAGTTTTGGTAACAACGCACGTTTTAAGCAATAGCAGCAAGGGCATTACTTCAAAGTTCATTCCAAAGCGAGATGGTCCCTATACTATAATACAGAAAATTGAAACTACTTCTTACGTAATTGCACATGAAGATAACTTAACCTTACCACTGGGAACTTATCACGTTTCTGCTTTAACGCCATTAGTAACATCCAGTAATTGTCCTGATCAACCCGTCAGAAGAATAAAAACACGAGGACGACCTAAAAAATAAATTTTGATGCTTCATCGGAACGTTTTCAGCATCAAAGGGGGAGACTGAAGCAGGCCACATATTTCTGTCATTATTATTTTCCATTTTATATAACTTTGAAGCTGCCCACTTACTACTGTATTTATTATTTTTTTATTTTCAAATTCTATTTTAAATTAAACTAAAATTCATTCAAGGCACTCTTAGAAATATTTGAATAATTTTATATGTTGAAATAGTATATAAGGAACATGAATTGTATAAATAAAATCACTTTTATTTCTGGCTTCAACTAACTAGTATCTCTGTTCAGCATTAAGTTACCGTACGAGTAGAAAGTTTTTTGAAGTTCTTTAAAAGTAATATAGTTTCTTTCTAAACTAGTGTGTTTTATTTGTTCTTTAAATGAACAAAATATATAATCTTAGAAACAAGATTATTTCACAGTTGCAAAACCATCGCACTAATTATGTTGATGTTAGTGACAGTGATGTTAAATAGTTGTGCACTAAAATTAAATTATTAAAAAGCCATTTTAAGTTTATTTCAACTCATATATGATTATTATTTCAAATATGACAAAATAAATTTCTTTATTATATTTCAAATGTTAATATTTTTAATTTGGTTAAAATATTATTCACGATTGACGTCTTATTTTGTGGTTAAACAATTTTATATAAAATTATCGATATTGAGTATCATCTTCAGGACAATTCAATGAGTATCGAAATATCGGTAATTTTAAATAAAATTGTTTAACCACAAAATAAGACCTCAAAGCTTAAATAATTAATTAACCAAATTGTTATAAAAAGGTCAAAAAATATAGAGATATTGTTAAAATTTTTAAATGTATGTAAAATAAATAAATATCCTGAATATGTTACTCGATGATTACCGAAACATCGATAAAAAATAAAAAGACACCTTAAGCTTAAAAAATTAATTAATTTTATTAATTAAAACCAGAACGTATATATATATATATATATATATATATATATATATATATATATATATATATATATATATATATTGTATGTATATGTATATATGACTTTTTAAGTTCTTAGAAAAGCAGTAGCAAAAGTAATAAAAATGTATATGCAATTATTAAGGCAACAACACGTTCCTCATTGAGAGCGCATATATCAGCGAATCGCACTACGCATTACATTGACCGAATGGCTCGTATGTGGAACAAGCTCCCTTCAGTTGTGTTCACTGTCATGCGTAAAGTGGAGAGGTTTAAATCCAATGTCCACAAGCGCTATTCCATCTTTCCTCCTTACCATGTCCTATATTCCCAGTTTCAGCACAATGCACTTATAAATTGGTCTATAGAATGTAGTCAATAAACATAAGAAAAACTATATACAAGAAAACATAAAAAAATTCAAGAGATAAAAGTGTACATAGTTGCAGCCACAAGGAAAAACAATGTGAAAATCTTAATATTTTTCATTTCATTTAATATTTAGTTGGTCCACCTTGAACGTTGATAATAGCTTGGATGCGACTAAGCATTGAAAATACTAAGTTTTCGGTTATTTCCAGCGTTATTTCAGTCCAACCCTTTTTAAAGCAGTTTTATGAGATTCACGGCTGTTTAGGTCATATTTTCTCACTTTTCTTTCCGGCTTATGTCCGGAGACTAGACAGGTGAATTTAGCTGACTTGGATCATGGTGGAGAAACCAATCCGGGACAATGTGTCCTGCATGCTAGGGTTCGTTATCCTGTTGAAAGATCCAACGATTTCCCGGAACCAAGCTGTCCACAGATTGTTGCAAACTTTTTTTAAATATTCTTATACATATGACGATTCATTTAATATTTATTTATTTAATTTAATATTTATTTATTGTATCTTCAAAAACTGAACTAACAATAAGTATTCAAATCTTAAGTATAGATATAATTATTAGGCCCAACCAGTGTCGGACATAAACTTAGTGATAGTAATTAATAATACATAAGAATCGTATTTAGCAGAAAAATATTTTTAAAAAAGTTTCATCTGGAGTGTTGCGTACTAAAGCCGTAGTATCCCTCTTTTTTAAGCGGATGTGTCCAGGAAATTTCAAGATGTTACGAGCAAGGGGATTAGGATGGGACTCGAGTTTTGTTAAATATTTGCCTGCATATTTTGCAATTTCAGCGGTCACAAGTGGCATATTTAAATCACGATGTAAAATTGAATTTTTCACGTTTTTGAAACCCATATGGTGTTACGGAATTCAGCTATGGGGCACTGCTTCAGCTTCCAATGTAGAGAGAATCCAACAAATGCAAAACAAAATATTAAGGTTAATAACATCGGCTCCATGGTACATGAAAAATTCAAAATGTTTACATCAATGAACACCAATTGACCCAATTGGGAAGCCATGGCTTCCCAAACCATAACACTGCCACCTCCGTGTTTTATAGTTGGTATAATATTTTTAGGATCAAGTTCTGCATTTGGTTTTCTTCAAATTCTTTTGATGCACATTATTGTTGAAAATTTTCGGAATATGTTCGCTCATTTTGGATCGTTAATTTGTGAGTTCTTGTTTACTTCTTTAAGGACACAGCTAATATCCCATCTAGATATTTTTTTCTAACTTCCAGATCGCGATTTATTTTCGGCAGAATCGGTATTTTTATGGTTACGATTTATTCTTTGTAGCGTAGAACGACTAAGTTTTAGCACTTCAGCGATTTACCAATGTAACAACCATATTTCTCCATAGTTCTGTAAGAAAATTAAGGTTGTATAAATTAGTAATACCGCCGAGGCCGCAAGTTATGCACATTTGTGTTTCACCATTATTAACAAAAATATAATGTAAAATATGTATATAAATATTTAAAAAAACAAGTGGGGAAAGGGAAACGCATATTAAGCTCGCTACAGTTTAATAATATCAAAAATGTGGTTATTGTTAATTTCGTTTTGCAAGTTCTAAATATTTATATAAATCATTTATAAATCATATATATATTTTTTTTTAATTTAGGAGGTTGCCAGTAACTATACCGATATATGGCGATATGAAATATGCTATGAACTTCTACCACACTATTTGTCGTCGAGTTGGGCTGAAAAGGTTTTGTTCATTGGTCAAACAGTTCTTATATTCAAAGTAGATGCTAATAAGTCAAATAAATGTGCACAAATTTGGAATATAAGCGAAAATAGTTCTGGTCGCGAGCAGTCTTTGTGGAATGAAAAGGAACATATTTACTTCGCTAAAATTCAAGCTCTTCAAAATGATTCTGAAATGAATATTTCGCACTATAATCGTGTTGTTGACGAAATAAAATGTTACGTAACGTCTAGGCTATCGGAAATTGCCATTAACCAAGCTGATCTAGTTCAACAGTTAAAGTAAGTAGAAATATATGTATGTATGTGTATTAGTTTTCAATACTGTTCCTGAAAAAGAGTTATGGCAGTCCATATTTGTACATATGCACTATGACCCTGATTTCGTAGTTCACTTGCGTTAAATGCATCAGCTACGCTATTGTAAACGCGAGATAAAAAAATGTTATATATTATGAATCACTACGATATTGCGTTAGATATTATGGTGACGCCAGAATTGTCAACTCACTACGTAGTTGCAATCACCATAGTAAATGTTGTTAGTCCTGTTTCACACACGTCAAGTTTTCTTGCTCAATTTTCAATTCAGCTCGAAGAGAGAAAGGAACAAGAATACATACTCACCCTATCGTTCTCCCAGCTAAATTGAAACTTGTGCAAGAAAACTTGACGTGTGTGAAGCAGGACTTACTAACACTAGAAATACAAAATATTAAGAAAACAATACTTTTTCGCTGTTAGCAAAAAGCACCTGTACAAGAATTTTAATTTCTAATTTGAAAAATACATTTCGGTTGCAAAACAAATTGCTTAAACTAATTCTACTGTTAAAATTGCATTAAAAATAAATTTTTTCAAAATTAAATTCGTTCAACATTCATTTAGCTAAATAATGTAAGACAAATGATCCTGTATGGTGCAATTGACTTATTGAATCCACTAGTAACCGTCACGCTTATAATACCTATTCAAAATTTATTTCTTAATGATTAATTTTATTAGAAAATAATGAATATAATAATTAATATTGTGATAGTGATTATTTTTAATATAACAAATAAGAGCTTACGAGTACAAACAATTCTGTTTATACTAGAATAAATAAATTAAATAAATCTTGTTGTCTAACAAAACGTAAAACAAAACAAGTTTCATGCAAAAAAATAACACTCAAGAAATAATCATTATTTCTTTATGAAAAAATAAAGTAAAATTGAACTACAGCTGATTGATAAATAAAACTAGTAACTAGTTTTGTATTGCTAAATCGAAAGTGATGTTTAATAGTTTTATATTAAAAAATTACTATAAACTATAATTTTTGATACTACTAATTCGAATAGAACTAAAGTCGTTGCTTCTTCTTTTTTGTCCTAAGTAATGAAGTAGTTTGTTTCTAATTATTTTTCAAATAACATTTTAAGCTGACGCCAAGGAAAACAAAGAGTTAAATTTAGCTATTTAAGTGACAAGGATGCGTTAAGTTTTATAAAAATTACACATTCAAACAATTGTGTTCGCAATAACGTAAGAATCTGTGTTACGATGCCAGCACTCACTTGCTTAAACGCAGTGATTCACGAACTCTACTCTTGCAACGCAACGATTAGGTCTCTACGATGATGACACGCGTTAGCGTAGTTTACTTTGTGAATCATTTTGTATTGTCATATCTTAAGTGTGACAAAAATTTAAAAGCTACAAGTAATAACTAACTGCCGGTTTACCTTTTGTTACGATGTTTCAAATTTGATTTTAATAAAATATGAAAGTTTTAGTGTAATTTACTTTGACAGTTAGAACTTTTTGGTTTCATAAAAACACTATCCCAATGTTTTTGTTTACATTTATTTTTTATTTGTGTGTTGCTGTGATAACCCTACAAAGCAGCTGTTTCTTGTTTATTAAAAATAATATTTATTTGTAACAAAACAAAGCAGAGTAAAGGCTGCTAGAACGAACCATTTGAAATTTTTTCTTTGAAATATATAGTTTAGAAAGCTAAAAATACGATTTATTATGCACTAAAAACTCTACTCCACAATCATATCCACATTGTTGTCAATATCCTTCATGCTTAAGTAGTCTCGTGCTGTGTGACCTAGACGGTTTCAGAGCAAGTCACCGAAACTTGTACAATCGGGGTTGGTCTGATTTCTAAGATTAAGTTTGTTTGACGATGATCCTGCAAGTTTAAACATAATACAACTGTGATCCGAGAAGGAGTTCTCGTCAGAAACCCTCCAATATTTGATAACGTCCATAAGGTTTTCGTACATATTGTTATATATAATACTTCTTCCCTAATCTAATTAACAAAAGTAGTCCTTTTACTTATGTTAATTTTTATGATATCGTATTATTCATTCATTATTGAAAATTCGTAGTGAACAGAATTGGCGGAGTTTTTTTCATAATAAACAAACAAAAATATAAAAAAATACTCGTAATAAGTACTGTTTTTGATAAATTTGCTTTATTTGCTTTAATAATATTTTCACATAATCTGAAACAACAAAAACTCAACAAAAAAGTGACTGAGAAATACTCTGCATGAGTACCTCAAATACAAAAAATTGTGAAGTGAGTTCTAACGGCAGAAATGCCTATTTTACTGTGAGTTCTGAAGCTCTTAATGCAAACAATAAAAACAAAAAATCTTATGACAGTCTTTTTTCTAACGGTAAAGCCAATTTTACGCGAGCGATCAACCTCGCTTACTCCAATGCCAAGTAGTGATTCGTTAACATTACCGTTGCCTACTTCTTCTTTATTTAAGTCAGCGCCATTATCCGCTCCGGGCTCGTGTTCATCACTTAACCCAGTTATCACTATGAACGATAATATTCAGAAACCTAAAGTGCTTGTCGGAATGGACAGATATGTAACGGTGATAAAGCGCGGGCGAAGCCCAAATTCATCTAAAATCTCATCTGTTCCGAAAATATCCAGGGACAACGACGCCGCCTCAGCTAATCGTCAAAACCGATTTAAAATATTGCAAGATGACAGCGACAAACCCGAAGAATCTTCGAAAAAAACATCAAAACCAACGCCAATCTATCTGAGACAAAAAAACTCAAACACACTTATTAAAAAACTAATCTCGGTCATTAGTGAAAAGGCATTTCACATTGTTCCAATAAAACGTGGTAACATTGATGAAACAAAAGTTAAAATATACGAAGAAAAAGATTTTCGGAAAATGGTTAATGAATTTGAGAAAAATAAAACAAGTTTCTACACATTTCAGCTTAAGAGTGCTAAAGGCCTACAGGTCGTATTGAAGGGCATAGATTCTTACGTTGTCCCTGCTGAAAAAAAAAGATGTTCTCACCCTCCAGGGATTTAAGGTAAAGAATGTCTCTAACATAATGAACAGGGAGAAGATCCCCCAACCTTTATTTTGCGTTGAACTGGAGCCAAATGATATTACATTAAAGAAACATAAGACACATCCTATTTATAATTTAAAATATCTTTTATACCGAAAAATCACAGTTGAAGAACCGCACAAGCGTTCAGGACCCGTACAGTGCCATAATTGTCAAGAATATGGCCACACAAAAACTTATTGCAAATTACCTACTGTTTGTGTTGTGTGCGGTGAATTACACAACACTGCTATTTGCAATAAGTCAAAAGATCAAAAAGAAAAAAAGTGCAGTAATTGTGGAGGTAATCACACTGCTAACTACAGAGGATGTCCTGTGTTCTCTTTTGTTAAACAAGCTATGAGTCAAAAGCCTAAAGTAACCCCAGCTCTAGCAGTAAATACGTACTCCGCTACTCATCCTCTAATGGTCCAACCAATCACTTCACATGTATCGTATGCTGACGCTGTGAAGATCAACTTTATTCCCATTCAAAAAGTGTCACCACCAAATAATACAACTAATGCAAACCCAAGCTTTAATTTCAATCGCCTTGAAGCTACTATTGATAATCTGGTGCAAACTATAAACAATTGTACAACAAATATGACTAGCATGATGCAAGAAATGCTGCGATTGCAGAACACACTGCTTCTAGCATTAGTTAACAAGCCATGAACACGTTAAAAGTATGTTTCTGGAACGCAAACGGCATTCGCCAACACAAATATGAACTTGAGGACTTCCTCACGGTAAAAAATATTGATATAATGTTGGTATCTGAGACTCATTTGACTTCGAAAAGCCTTTTTAAAATGAATGGCTACACCTTATATGATTCAAAGGACCAGAGAGGAAGAGCATGCGGAGGATCAGCAGTTCTAATAAAGTCAAGAGTCAAGCACTATATTCTTGAGAAACAGTGTAGAACAACGCTCGACCTCTAGGTGTAATAAGACGCGATCCCCAGAACGTATTTTTCGCATTGTAGTCGCCAGCTGCTACGAAACAAGGTCCAAAAGCTTTGCAAAAATCCTCCTATTGATCCTCAGTGATTGAAAATCTGGGAGGGGAGTAAATCGATGATATCACGAGATTTGAACAAAAATTTTCGATTGCAAACATTCGTTGCTTGTGGATAATACTCCAGTCGTAAAATGCCATTAAAAATAAATAATAGGATTCTAATTACAATACGAAGCAACTTCATCAGTATCTTGTTACTAATTCCATCAATACCCGGAGCTTTCTTCTGGTTGGTTTCAGCAAGTGTACCATCCTAATCCCCTTGCTCGTAATATCTTGAACTTTACTGGACACATCCGCTTAAAAAAGAGGGATACTACGGCCTTAATACGCAATACTCCAGATGAAACTTTTTGAAAATATTTTTGTGCTTAATACGACTCTTATGTATTATTAATTACTATCACTAAGTTTATGTCTGACACTGGTTGGGCCTAATAATTATATATATAAGTATTTAAGATTTGAATACTTATTGTTATTTCAATTTTTGAAGATTCAATAAATAAATATAACCGTGAAAAAAAACAAATTTTTAAAATTTTTTGCTTTCATGGTTTGTTCTGCATGCGATGTCTCTATAAATTTAAGGAAAATTCAACCATTCGTTCTGAACGTTCCGAACGCTTTTGTTATATGTAGTTTGACGTCTCTATTTTTTGAGAGTGAGAAAATGAGAGTAAATTTAATGCGGAACAACAACAAAAATTTAAAATTCATAACAAAAAATTTGTTATGAATTTTAAATTACATGATGGGCGTGCTTTCTACGACTTAGTCAAACACATGCGTAAGAATGTAAAATGCAAGAAATAATTAATCTTGTTTTTGTTTTTTAATTTTTTATTTTCAGACTTATAAAAGATTTTTATTTACTTGGTCGAGGCGAACTGTTTTTGGAATTTATTCGCCAAACTTATATTAAAAACAAAGATGTCGATAATGAAAACAAGCTTAGAGATATTGTTAATGCATTCGAGGTAAAAAAAATTTTATATAAATTATAGTTCAGTATAATTCATAAAAACTAAAAACAGTTCAATGAACCACTGTTAAGTAAAATTATATTAAAAAATTGTTATATGAAAATGATAAAGTGACCTTATTCCCATATTAAACATACTTCAAGTGGATACTTTCTAATATAGGGCCTAATTTTGTATTTCGACAAAAGACACCTCACACTGCGATGGTGTTCCAGTGAGTCAATAGAATCGGCTATCTTTATCCTATCTTATACACGGTCGAGTAACTTAAAAATAGACTGAAGCACCTGCCCTTGCATGAGAGTTGTTTTGGTGGTATTAATAGTAAAGATATCACAAGGAGTGAAAATATATGCATGTTCGGCAACATGTTCGGTAATACGTTTGTAAGTAAGCATATAACAAGATATCCTACAGGCTTGGCCTTTTGACAATTGAATATTAATGGCTAATGTTGCTTTCATCCTGAAAGGAGTAAATACAATTGGAAGTTCTACATACAAGGTCATTATGAATAATAAGAAATAGTGTGGGACGAAGATCGAAATCCTATGTTACCCTTGAATTAATCTTGAACTCGTCTTATGTGATCCAATCTATGACAACTCATATAGTAGGTCCATTATGAATCGTGACATAACCCGAGAGAAGTCATCATCGACACCAAGTGTTCCTCGAGCAAAAATTTATTCGGTCTCCAATTAATCCAATCATTTACAAGCCAGCCTTTATTTGCTGATATTGTCTAATCATAATACAACCAGTTTTCGTATGCTAATTTGTAAAAGTCTAACCAGGATACTGTTAAAAAAGTTTTGCCAGCAAATTAATCCCAACGATTTAATCCAATAGAGGATTTGATTTTGACGGCAAACGTCTTTACATTAAATATGACCGCAAGATGCAGTCTACTCTGTTGTGGGCAATAACGTTTTCTGCCGACCGGAGACTATAACGTTAAACATATGATTCTAAGAATAATCACGACTAATAACACCGAAGTGTCATGTTCTGCATTATACAAAATCTAAAATTGTCCTAGGTGTAGCTTCGTGCAGAGAGCCAACCTACTAGCAATTAAGATCGAAAAAATAGCATGTTACTGATTTTAGAGTAGTAAAGGGTGTACCCAGTGAAGTAATTCAAAATGGGAGAGCTTAGACTTATCTTCAAACTACTTACCTACTATTGATACCACATACTCACACTGCACTTTATCACCCACTTGCGCTTTAGCAATGACAGCCGAACGCATTAAAGGCTTAAAATGCAAAAAATACATAAATTAGCTCACATTGCATTGAAAACATGATGTTAGGATTGCCGGTAAATAACGATGACTAAATTAAAATATTCGAGACCTACCTTAAGCAGGTTTCTCAGCATACTACTTCCATCGACAGGTTAAGTTCACACGAAATGGCCTCTAGCTGAAAAAAGTAGAG
Source organism: Germaria angustata (assembly GCA_963681545.1). Classification (NCBI taxonomy): domain Eukaryota; kingdom Metazoa; phylum Arthropoda; class Insecta; order Diptera; family Tachinidae; genus Germaria; species Germaria angustata. The sequence continues at coordinate 53,786,681 of OY812999.1, read as the reverse complement.
CGCGAAGAGAGTGGCAACAGTATAAAAGTTAAAAAAAAAACTTTTAGAAGAAGCTATATTAATGAAAACATAATGAAAACATAACACCATCGAACAAACACAACGACTTGTGAATGTACATATTTAGAACTGCTTTCAAAGAAAAAATATTGTTCAGCTCTCTTCGACGTTTCCCAGTCTTTTGATAGAGTATGATACGAAGGATTAATCCTAGATGGCATATAAAAAAATCGCGCTTTCATAAAGAACTTGACGTTTCACTAGTTAAAACTGTGTTTTAAAAATGTGACTACATAAGTATAAAGGGTGATTTTTTAATCGTCCGTGTTATGAAAATTCAAGAAATAATTGGAAAGGTGAATGAACTATTTATCTGGGGTAATAAATGAATGCTTGCTATTTATTTTTAAAGGTTATTTCATGTAAATGCTGCCCTAGGCTACTCCATAGGTGGTCCATCAGAGAGCTCACTTTTTAGCATTTCGGCCAGTATCTCACCAATGGCAGTTGTAATATTGTCTTCCGGGACTGGAATTATGGCTGGATTGTCCCTGTCTGTAAAAGAAATCACGTATTCACACACAAAAATAGTCCAATGAGGTCAAATCATATGATCTTGGCGGCCAGTGGATTTCTGCTGACACCGTCTTGTTGAAACCACATGTCAACCAAGTCTAATTCTTTCAGTATCTTATTCCATTGACTATAACGTTGCGATTTTCGTCGTTATTGAAGAAATATAACAGAATGAAGCCATCGGCCCACAAACCGTAACAAGCATTGGATTATTCAGAGTTCAGCTCTTCGCACAAAATTCGGTAATTCTGTTTATTGATGTACCCACGCAAAAATTAGCTTCGCCGCTGAAGACAATTTTTCGATAGAAAATGGATCATCATCCAACTTTCCTAAGGCCAACCTGGATACAGTTTTTGCAGCATCTTTATATTGTATGTTTTCATGCCGAGGTTCTTATGTATAATCTTTCAGGTGATCGAATAACACAAGCGCAATTGTGACGAATTGATATACTCGTATCGCGAGCTTCATTGAAACTTCTCCTCGGTACGCACTCTTCGCATACGGGTTGGTGGATTAATGTCCAATAAAGTGAAACTGGTGCGAAATTTTACAAGAATAGCATGAATAGCATGTTCGGTGGGTCGATTATGACGACCATAAAATAGACGTAATATACGAAACACATTTCTCACACATCACGAATTTTGATAATAAAATTCAATTATTTGCAAGTGATATGACAAACTTTAGTGTGCATTTTTAACATTGCCACATGAATCTCTTACATATACTTATATACGGCTGCCACAAGGTAGACCAAAGATGTCACAAGATGGAAGATATAAAGAGATGTATACTCTATCTTGTGCCATATCGTTGAAAATTTTATTTGTCTGACACCAGCTGGACTTTACTAATTTTAAATTTAAAATTTCAATAAATGATATAAAAATATTAGACACGCTCATCAGTGGAAAATGTTTCATCACGTCTATACACACAATATATGTATGTGCATAAAATGTTTACCATTACAGAATAATTAATTGAAACCCACGCAAGAAATAATACGACATTTGCACATCTCTTTAAGTGTCCAGCAATACAAGTTTTTCCCCAACTTTTGGATGTTTAGAAATGCAGCAGTTTTCGTTAAATTTTACAAGGGTTCCATTTCCTCGGTCGTAGAACCCAATCAAAGATACCGATAGAATTATCACATTTTACCTAATTGGACTGAAGTTTCTGATGTAAATAAAAATCCTTTTTATTAATTGTTTTCCCTACGTTTCGTAGATTTTATGACTACTTTTTCAAGAGCTCGTCTGTTTGAATAATAAGAACCAGAGTTATTAAAGTATTCACAAAAAAATAAGCAAATTACTTACTGTTCGTAGTAGTCACACTGCCAGCACTATCGTTACAGTCACATATGTACATACAAACATACATAAGTATATATGCTCTTGTTTTCTTCTGCATGCTTTCGGCTGCTGAAAATTTTGCATATACATATATGTATACTTACATCGAATTGTGTAATTTTGTTATTGTCAAATTTGATATACATAATTGAATACCTAAATCTAACGGATCACTTTTGGTCGCTTTGCTTTGCAGTTAAAGAAGTTTCTAGTTTTTAATAATAAAAAAATATTGTTCTGTTTATCCAGTTCAGTTACCTTTTGGAGTCGTTAAAATAAAGTTGTAATAAAACAAAGTTATTGTTTTATTTTTGCAAGAAATAGCCTATAAAAAAGGTTATAGGCTCGTACACTTACAATGTGTGAAATTTTACATTTAGAAATAAGTTTTAAATTTAAAACAAACATTTTATTTAATAAATTAATGCAATAAAGAAGAAATTGTATAGTTAATACATCTTAAAATCGTTTCGATTATGAATTTCTTTCTTGCTTTGCTTCATGCCTCACCCACCGTATTTACCAGATATGGCCTCCTGCGACTTTTTCCTGTTCCCAAAATTGAAGAGACCCATAAAAGGATAGAATCGCCAAACAAGCAAATCACTCCTAACTTTTATGCCTCTCACAAGAAAAAAATAAATAAATAAATAAATAAACACGCACAAATTAAACTAACAATATAAGTATGTTCGAAGCAAGTGCGCCAACATAAAAAGAAAAAAATCGCTAATCGAATTCACGTAGCCCAAAAAAATTTCATTTCTATTGAATAGAGTAGAAATTTGCTGGAAAACTACAAATTGCGGTATTAGCAAAAAAGTGCTTCCATTGAACAGCTGACTTTAATGGTTTCAGTAACACCACAAAAATTATTAACGCTTAGATGTTACTGAATAAAATAGTAAACTCGTTTCAAAAGAAGTTGCTGAGTCACACTACTGTTCTGTTAACGGTTTACCAACGTTATACATATGTACATACTTATGTATGTATGTATTTCTGTTGTCAGTTACTACGTTTATACGCACGTCTTATTTGCAAATAAAAAAGAAGAATGTTGCCGTATAACTTTTTTATTGTAACTTATTAATTCACTTAAACAAGTCGTGAATAACGACACTATTTGCAAATAAAAAGTAAGACGTTGCCACTTCATGAACGTTTTTTGTGTTTTACTTACCAAACAATCATATTTTCGTCACATGGCATCACTAATAATAATATAAGTTCTGTATGCAATTACCCGTATAAACAGTGAATTAGTTATTTGCAAATAGTTCTATTTGCAAATAAGACGTGCGTATAAACGTGGTAAGTGTTTATGATTTGATTTTTGGTTGAGACATTTCTTTGGCGTGCCTATTAAAACAAATTTTGTTGTTTACTCTATGCAGCAAAGCATATACATACATATGTAAATATGGGATTTGATGTTAGTCTCTTTTTCCACGCTAAATTTTTTTTTGGATAGTAATTTAAATATTTCATTTCAATATTCAGGCATGTTCTGAAATCACGGTGATTTTAAATCACTAACGATTTTGAAATCACGAGATTGATATTTTGGTGTTCTGAAAATCACGAGAATTTTAATTTTTAGTAGTGATTTTCATGTTCTAAATCACGAGCTAACAACTGATTTGCTTTGTTTACATTTAAAATTTTTTATATTTAAGTGATTAATCAGAAAAATATAACAAATTTAAGAGTTAAATTGTGAGTGTCGTTAGTTATTTCAGAAAATAAAGTGAAAAAATGCGTGTAGCAACCTTTTTAGAATACAAACAAAACTAAACAATTGTACACCAAATATAAAGCGTCTATCTAAATTTATAAATTTTAAAGTTTTTCTTTGTAAAATAATAGATTTTATTACTAAAACAAATAAAGAACCAATCATATTAAGTGTATGTAATAATTTTATTATCGAAATCAAACCAATATGCTAAAAAAAACGCAAAGTGATTTGATATCGTCAGACATTAACCTGACCGGTTTTAAATCACGAGATTTCAAATTTTTTTGTTCGCAGAACACCTTTTCAGTGATTTCAAATCACTTTAGGATAAAGTGATTTTCAGAACATGCCTGATTATTTCGCTTAATTTTGTCAACATGTTGTCCAGAAGAGTGTAATATTGCCGGGGAAAGAGAGTTACTCATAAGCATGCAAAACATCTGATTGTATATTTGTTCTCCTTATATAAAATAGTTATTGTCATTAAAGCAAAATTTCAATATATGTATGAAAAAATTTGGAGCGAAGGGTACTCTCTCTACTCTCAATATCATTAAATTTTTTTCAATAAGTTCTTAATTGCCAAGTGAATGACGATCCATTGATTTATTACAATATTACGTTCGCATACAGGCGCGTTGGCACTTCCGATAGACAGTAAATATTGATTGTAGTATATTTAAGGAACTACATCAGCTATGATTTACGAATTTTGTGTAGAAAACGTTATTAATAAAGAACATAACGGAGAATGACAAGGAGTCCTTCATGAATCACCCGTTGTCAAGCATGTGACTTAATGCTGAAATCATACTTACACTCAACCTTTTCATGCGAATTTTACATACATACATATAATATTGCTATGAGTCTACTAATGGTTATACATTAAATGACATTATATCACACTGGACTTGTCCACAAAATTGTTTGTTTTAATTTAAAAATTTTTTAATAAAATTTAAAAAATACGCATAAAAAACTTTGAAAATTCAACTTTTGCCAAAATTTTACTAAATTTAGCACTTACCACTTAAATCTGCAATCTTCAATAGATGCTACATTCGTAACTTTAAACTTGATAATTTGGATTGATAATTATGTATATAATATCGTTACCAAAAAACCTACATTTGCCTTGATCATTACGCATACTATATGACGGTTTTGGTGATAGCTGCTGTCAGAAATTATGTATGTAATGTACTATTATTTTGTAAAATTTTAAGAAGATTTCATTGCCTAAATCCATAAATCAGCTAAATTTATATTTTACAGTCGGCCGCACATGCAGTAAGCGTATCTGAAGACCTGGAACAGTTTTCTCTATGCATACCGAAATCTTTCGATTCTGATGAACCATTGGAATTTGGCTATTTACAATTAGTACAATTGCAGTACAAAATCAACTGGCCCTTACATTTACTATTCTCACCAAAGGTACTCGATCGCTACAATATACTATTTCGATTCTTGCTACTCATAAAAAAAATGCAATATGAATTACATATGCTGTGGTGTCAACACACAAGCGAGGCTAAGCTTAAAAAGAATCAGAATACCAAAGTTATGCATTTAAGGAATGAATTGATGTTTTTCGTGGACAACTTACAGTATTATATTCAAGTCGACGTTCTTGAAAGTAAGTTAACTCATATTGCATACAAATGTAGGTATATAAAAAATATATTTCATTACAAGTAAGTTTTATTTGCAGGTCAATTTAGTATTTTGTTAAATACTATACTCAACAAGGCAGATTTTGAACAAATTCAAAGGTCTCATAGCATATTTCAAGCCAATATATTATCATTGTGTTTTCTTTTAACTGATGTAAGTTTGAATTTAATATATGTGCATAATAATTATTTTTCAAGAAAACAATCTGCAACTAGATAACGATAGTTTCCTTCACTGTAATACGAGTATATAGCCGAATTCGGATAAGCGCACGTCGTTTAACTCGCAATATCGATTCATTAAAATCAAATATTTTCAACTATAATTTTTAATTAATTTCGATGTTTTGTTGAAATGTAAGAGAAAAAAATATTCGGTTGGCGGATCGTCTTACATCAAAAAAATATAAAATCTAAGCTTGTGATATTAACTTAAATTCATAATCAGCCTGCATCTGTATGTAACTATCATATTTTTATCTTCGGTTGAAGAAGAGTGCTGAGCTTGCTGGAGCGAAACGGTTTTCACTTATCCGAAGTCTTGTATAAGCGAAAAAATCCTATAATTTAAAATTTTTGCTTATTTGAATTAGTATGTGTAGATATTAGGCTTTTGCAAAAGTACATTTAAATTCAAATACATTTACTTTTTTAAAGATTCTCAGTTTAAAGCTAAATACAAAAGAGGATCAAAGCAAACAAATAAAGGGAGAGACAAATGTAAAAACAATCTTTATTATCTTTATACGCTCAGAGCATTTATATTTACTCATTATTGCTCACTATAAGCAAGTCAAAGTAAGACAATTTTTTGCTGATATGCTGTAAGTGTTTTTCTACGTACATATTTATTTTACCATATGAGTATTTTAAGCATTAAAATCATGCAATGGTTATGACTTTTTAATGTGTTTTATTTTTTTGTCGGTTACATAATTTATTACTTTTCTTTCGAATAATTTTTGTAGAAGAATTTACAAAACCATAAGTCACATGCGAGCAATTGCAGGAGATATGCAAAAAAAGATTTGTAAACTTCTGCAGAAACAAAACTTAAAATTTTTTCCAGTTTAAGCTATTTTTAAATTGTTTTTCAAGTTCTGTAAAATTTTTCCAACGCAAACATGACTTTTGTAAATTTACATGACGATATCTACTTAGGTAGATATGTTGATAACTTGATATTAGAACAAATTAAACAAAAATGTAATTTCATACAAATAAAATAAAAATTACAAAAATACTCAAGTATTATACTAAATGGTTTAAGTACTGCTTGCCGTAACTCCAAGCATTTGCATGTCTTATTATTAATTTTTCTTACTCCTCCTATGCTCTAAAACTAACCGTATTTATTTTGTACAAACACAATATGTATTGTGTTTGTTTCTTATAAGAGAACATCCATTTCCTTTTTTAAGAGAATACAATAAAACAAATAAACGAAAAAAAGAGGATATACTTACGGCCTGTTTGCCGATGTCGAAAGAAAACTCATGCGAAAGAAAGCTAGTCACTCACATTCGAATCAATTTGAGTTTGTCTATGTCACTCACTTTCGTTCGCAGCTACTTACGTCAGTCAATTTTTGTATCTTACGTGTTAATAAAGCAAAGTAGTGCCAACTTATAAGTATAATTGTTTTACAGCAATTTCCTCTAAAAATACAAAAAATACTACTAAATTGTTTGAAGTCAAATGCAACTCCTTTTGAAATTAATCAGCTGTCGAAATAAAGAAAATGTAACCAAAACAAACTAAAAGTTTACAAAATAAAAAAATATAATTGCAACCACCTGTTTCCTGCATACTTTTTTGTTGTCTTTTTGGTTCTAGATTTCAAATCAGATTTCAAATCTGCAAACAATATGTGTCATTTTTGCAAGTAGCAAATACAAAACAAGTACCTATGTATGTATGTATGTACATATATGTATATGTATATGTAGGCTATAACCCACCCCAAATGTACATACATATGTATGAATGTATGTATGTACTCACAACTAAAAAAGCTATTTGTTATTAAAAAATTTTTTCATAAAATATTTGTTTATTTATATATTTTTTCAAAAAAATATTGTCATTCGAACACAAAATAACTGGTGCCTGATTTTGAAATTTGTGTTCGCAAAGTTGACAACAACTTCGAAATAGACAAACCCATTTTTGTATGAAAACACTTACGTTTTCATTCGAGTTGTCGTTCGAGTCATCGTTCGCATAGAACCCATTTTACGTAAACCCAAATCAGTTTTCTTTCGCTTAGATTGCGAAAGAAAGTTTTCTTTCGACATCGGCAAACAGGCCCTTAATTAATTGTTTTTGTACCTTTGCAAAAGCCTAGTAGATATGTACATATGTATATATTTACATATATGTATATATTTTGTTTAATTTTTAGGAAGACGCAACGAAAAGCAGCATGCTGCAGTCCACTTCACTGAATTCAAGTAACCCTGTTTATTTGATAATAAACGAAGTGTTTCATATATGTGAAGATTTCTGCACTTTAGTTGATACTGACAAAATCGATGAGGAATCCAATATTAAAATAGATAAACTTGATGAAAGGTTAGTTGTACGAGTAATAATTATTGTATGTAAGCATATTACCCACACGTGTATTATCTATATTTTTCGGACGAAAATTGCAATTTCATGAGAACACCTAAACCTCGTTTTGTGTGAATTCAAATCTATTTTATTTCACATAGTCAGTCCACAAAATTATCAAAATTATTATTAATATGCAGTGCTGCTTCGAGAGAAAATGACAAAAATGCTCTTTACAAACTCAGTCAATCTCCTAGGGAATATCTAGAGCAAAAGCAAAATGAATATCATCTTTCCGTTGAACCAGCCCTACGGAAATTGTAAATATAAAATTTCACATTTTATACTGATTCAAACTTATATTTGGTATTGTGCTCCCTTCACAACATACATAGCTTTGTCATTCCGTTTCTAATAAAGTGTATTATATTTCATTATAGATAGGAAATAGATTTAACGATAACCATCTGTGCGAATATTTGTTTGCCCGACTGTACGTTCACGCACGCAGAATATACTTACGTACTGGGGTTGCATTATTCCTAAGAGCACAGATTACTTACAGTCCTAAATGTTGCAAAGAATTTTAAAATTTGTCCGTAGTTCGTTATGGCCAAAAATGTGCAACGTCGGCTCATAATGGCTGAGATATCGACAAAAAATCGAAATAAGTATATAAAAATACAATTTTATAAATCTTTGCAGCGAACTATAGTTTATAGTATGTATTACAATACCAACCGGTGTTGAGTTGAATGATACTAAGTAGACATAAGTACTGTGAAAAATTAGTGTTCAAACAATTAAAATAAAAAGAAATATGTATTTTTTAATACGTATATATATGTATACGTATTTGCGTGCAGAACTGTAATAAAACATTTTAAAAATTCGTCAATATTCAGTGAAAGACAATTAACACTAAAAGAAATAACATTAAGGAAGCTTACTAGACAATGAATTAAATATGGAGCAACCTATATGACTATTTCAGAAGGAGCATTACAAGTAATTGAAATCGGTTCATAAGTAACCACTGTAAATAATTTTTCTCGAGTTCGGCCAGAAACTGCACAAGTCAACGAATTTGTGTACGAAGTCGGTCAGAAAACGTACCGTAGATCATATGAGTGGTTAATAAGAAAGCGGGCCTGAAAACTTACGATATGTCTGAGAAAATTCTGTACGAATTCTAATGGAAGTTTCTGGGAAATTCGAAAGGAATTTTTCACATGTCTGACCCATGTCGAAAGAATGTCTTAAGGAAATATCGGATAAAAATTTCATCTAAAATTATAAATTAATTAGAAATGTCATATAAGATTCGCACTCAGAATCAATGTTTTAAGAATTTTATGACTTCTTGTGCCATGCCATGCCATGCATCCTGCTGCGTACAGCAGCTTATTAGAAAACATGAAAATAAAAACTTAACTACATAACAAAGAAATGTCAGCGAATCGCAAATCTGTCGTGAGAACAGCATGACTCGGAATCGTAATTGAGAGTGCATCACTTCGTCATGTGAAGATAGTACTATTTTTATGAAATAAATTTCACATGCGCATGCTGTATGTAAACAAATACACACAAACGAGTAAAAGAATGCAATATTATGAAATTTATTTAATCATATTAAAAATGTTAAACTGAAAAATATTTTTAGAATAGAATAATTTTTAATTTACATATTTTAATTAAGTGTATCTAGTATTTTGCTCATTTTTTAACATATTTATATTTTTAAAATAGATTTGGAAATTTAATACAGCAGCTTATAAATTTATTAGTGGGACTAAAAACTGCACCAACTATAACTCCTTTATCACAGCTTTTATTACGATTGGATTTTAATCACTGGTTTAGCATAAAAAAGAAAGCGTTTTGAATATTAAGATTTTTTATATAATGGTATATTTTCATAATACTAATAAACAAATAAAAAGAATAGTTAAAATAAATTAATTTTCATTAACGTTTTTTGGGTTGGTGAATTTCGTTTTCGAATACGAAATTTTTTACTGCATCAAAGCAAAAATTTGTACAAAAGGTTCAAGTTAAGGTCGAAATTCCCCAATACCAATAAGGGTGAGTATTTCAGATACTAGAATTTTATATGTTTTGTGTCTCCAAAACTGAAAATCGGTTCTACATAAAAGAAAATTAAATAATTACTTTGGCCGAAACTCACACATCGCAAAAATCTGATTAATAAAGGCAAAACATTTGGCGATTTCAACTCGCGAGTGCATATTGAAGTGATGTGTGTATTTAATTAAACTGAACATTAAAAAGAAAACAAATTTCTGCACAATGTAAAGTTAGTAAGCTTTTTTATTTCAAAAATAACTACAAAGTACACAGAGGGGTCTCGAGACGGAAAACATTGTATTTCTTACCCATCGCGACATCGAATCTTTATTTTGTTTTAATTTTTATTTTCTGACGATGTAAAATTTCAATGTAGACAAAGAGCATAACAAATCGATATACACAACGTAGAAAGATAATCTGAGTTTATTTTTTTAATTTTAAACGTCAAGATCTACAACTTGGTACTTTGAGGTCAATTCTTTTCTTAGGCACTGGCGATTTGTTATCTTCGAAATATTTGTGTTGATCTGATGCTGAACACGTACATTTGTATGTAAGTATGTACGTATATATTTATGATACAAAATATTCACTTACTACTAATTACCCGCAATAGGGGTACTCTATTAGTTGAAAGCAAATAAATGCAAATTCCTTGAAAAAAATATTCATATTTAGACCATACATGTTAAATTCCAATTAGAATTAGCAATTGATACAATTGGTTTATATTCTCTAATTCATCAAACAATTAGAATTAGTTCAACTAATTCCCATTAGATAATTGAAATTTTTATTCCAATGGAAAAACTAATTGCAATTAGTTGCCATTAGCAAAAAAATTGGTTTACCTTTACAATTAGAAAATCTAATTGAGTTCTGCTAATGCAATTAGATATTCAATTAGCTCGAATTAGAATCAATTATTTTGATATACATACATATATGGTATTTTTTATTAAATCAGATTACATTTTTGCAGAAGAAAGTACTGCTTCATTGTCAAAATTGTCAGAGAAGGCTGCAAGCCTGCATTTTATTTCGAATATGTAGGATATTTGGATCATATATTGGAAGTTTTATCAGCATCATTCAAATATCGATGCATCATATAGACCACTCATCAGACATTTGAAACTCATATTTAATTATCTAAATTTGCTTTGAAATGTCTATTGTATTGGAAAAAACAGCCCTTAACTTTTATTTTTAATGAGGGCTTTAATCAGAACTTTAGTGATATTTTAGTACATATTTTGCATTGTTGTTGTAAAAACATACATAAGAATGTTCTGTTTTGCGATTATGAATTATAATTTTATATTTGCTTGCTTCAAGCAAAATTTGTTAAGATTGTCAAAAGAATCTAACATGATATTATTTAATTTTTTTCTGTATCACATTTCAAGTAACATGAAAAATATAAGCAGAAAATAAATAATTGTTTTCAAACTGCTTAAAGTTCACTGACGATTTGGTTTAGCGACCAATGAAATGTCGGCATATTTATAGCTAAAGCCACAGTAAACAAAACATTTTTTAATTGTTCTAAATTAAAAAATATATATATATTTTTCGTACCTGCTTGTATTTTTATTCAATTTTGATTTTCTGCTTTTGTAAAAATGAAAAATTATTTTTTGTTTTTGGCTTAGCTGAGTATGTCTGCATTGCATGGGCGCTAACCAAATCATCAGTACTCTTCAGCCTTTAATATTCTTATATCTTTACACAATTAGACGCAAGTCGATTATAATTTTTGTATAAGTATGTATGTATATGAGTTTGAATGCTTTTCAAACATGATTTAGATAAAGTGTACTCTTGATTGGGTTAGCGCGAATGAAAAGCAGGCATATACAGACTAAGCCAACAACAAACAGTTACTTGTTGAGAAGAAAAAATATTAAAAATCAGTGATAATAATCTGTCCAATCAGGCTTACTACTAAAGAAGTGTTACGTTAAAACTTTTTTAAATTTTATTTGTTGTCTTTGGACTGCTAAATTCAACACATACATACATACATATGTAGATATTCTGTTTCAAACACACTACTGCTTACCTTTATTTACAGACAACCAACTATAAAACACAAATACTGATATACATATTTATAATACTTACACTCTGCTAGACGGCACTGGTTCAACATCAGACTTTTTATGGTCATCATCTATGTTACTCGAAAGTTGTTGAATATCCAAGAAGGTAATGAACGGCCATTTCAAATATTTATTTCATTGCAAACATTGTGCTGTTGTAGCTACGTTGTTACCAGCAGCAGTGTTAAGTACTTTTTTTATTTAGTTAGCCCAGTTCAGGGCTCCAGAAAAAGAGCTTCTAGCGATTGTCGTTTCATTGATAATGTTTATTAGGCCTGCGAGCAACATACGGTGATGCTGAGGGAATGAATTTATTTTTTTCAGGATAGGGTTTGCTCCGTTTCTTGGAACCCTCCTTCATTCTCCGGGCTTGGGACCGATAGGCTAGCGCCAGGCGGAGTTAACTACTTACGTATCTTATTAAAAATTTTTTTTCACTATGTAATTGTTGTTGCTCTCATCACAGCTTATAGCTGTATGTAGGTACCTACGTTTGTATGTGTATTACTATGTGTTGTTGTTTTCATAGCGATTTGTCTTTAGGACGGTTATATGCGTTTTATTTTTCATTACAGTTTTGTTTATTAGATAGAAGTGGAACTAGGAACTATTTGCTTACAGAACCATTATCAATACTGATGGATAAGAATATTTTTTTAACGATAGAAAACTAATATCATTAAGTGATTTGTTGAATCAAGTGAAGATATTGAGTACTTCGAAATTGATTCCGAATTTAACAGTGTACATCCCAATCATGAATATTCCCTTGGAGTTTCTTTTCTACATAAAAAATGTTTCTCAAGAAACAATTTCTCGAATCATAAATTCCATGCGGGAAGAAAAAAGGGAAATCGAAACTTCGAAGCCAGTGGTTTTTCTAAGTGAAATTTTTTTGCTCCATATTTTAATTTTTTTCTAACAAAAAGTGAAATAATCAACAATGAAGTGAATTAAATTAAATTGTATAACATTGTTTTTTGAATGCTTGTTGAAAACATTTCTGTCTGCAGAAGAGTAACAATTAAGATGTGAAAAAATTTGGAGAAGGCGGTTGCGCAATGCGTCGAATCCATTTGAGTTACCACAATCGTTGTATGTACTCGTATAAGACATATCCACAGAATTAAAAAAAATTAAACACTACTGCATTAGCTGCATTTCCATCCTATTAATTTCTAACTAATCTTTTCCTTTTTAGCTGTATACTATTCTATGAATGTATTGTGGCGCCGCAATTCCTCGATTTCGTCTCATTTAAAAGCTTCCATCATTTCCAAATGTTTTAACTGATTATTGTTAATTTTGTCGAGTGCTCGATAAATGTTTTTTCCACCTTGTTCTTGCTCGTTTTGGTTTGCTTCCATTTTTCCCCATTAATTCTTTTTGTATTTTAAGTTCATCTTAAAGTGCATAGTAAGAAATTTTTGAAAGTTCATTTGCAAAAAAATTTTAGGACAACTTGGTGCTGGGATATATTTTACATATTTTTCTGGGTCTTGCGTGTGTGACACATCATTTTTTTGAGAAAACTTTTGCTCTTCGGAGTTTGGGTACGGGTTTCAGCTGAGGATTTCGTAGCAATAAGGTTCTACTTTAGTAGTAGAAAATTTCATATCTTTATTGGGATCTCCTCAAATAAATTTTACTCTTTTAAATTTTTACCAGCTTTATGTCGTATATATATATATATATATATATATATATATATATATATATATATATATATATATATATATACATATATATATTTTTTTTTTGCCGCTACCTAAAAATAAAAAAACCTAAAAAATCTTTTTCTGCATCTTGTTACTAATTTTATCAACAACTTCCGTCGTATTCAAGCGAGAAATAGCATTTTCAACCTAACGAATATCAAGTCATAGGGGAACAGCGGACACAGCGACCACTTGTGTAAGTTCCCTTATATCATCGGACGGACATGTTTGGCATGAGTACTTTTCTTAACCGCTAAATGAAAAAGTTTTATTTGTCAGTGTCAGTTCTTGCCTAATCTCCATTCAGATAACGCAGAGATGACTTATTTTTTGCGGGTATTTTAATCTCTCTAGTAGCTCGCCATAACGAATATGTTTGCGTTGTTGCGTCTAGTTCCCGTAAAAATTGTTTTAGCGGATTGGATTTTTACATTCTGGAGTTTTTTTTTTAATTTTTTATTACATTCGTTTAGCCTCGTTTACAGTTGAGGTGATCTATATAATTGCCACTGCCTTGGTGCTCTTCTATTTTCAGCTAAAAACTGTTTCACGTCTACAGACGTGTGTGGAAGAAGCATGCTGACCAGCCTGACGACCGCTTGCAGCCGCCCCAAGTAGGAGAACGGACGCTGCAGATGCTGCAACTTGAATCATTTAAATGGTCACGCCCTTTACTTGTCTGAAATCAACGTCAGAGATTTCTGTGTCGATCTGTTTGCCGTTAGGTTGGCTGTCCGCTTGAAATTGCACTCAAACTCATTGTAGCGTTAAATCAAACACAATCCTTGGGGTGTAATTGTGACCCTCAGAATATTTATTTTTATTAGCGTTGTAGGCGCCGGCCATTGGAGTTATTTTTAAGTTCAAGTTATTTAATACTGCAGGCTGCATTCTGCATCATGTTGCATCATGAGTCATGTTGGTGGTGAAAGCATTTACCGCGAAAATGGTTTAGAAGATTGGATTCAAATCGGAAGAATTATTCCAAAATATAGCTTTTTAAGTTTCAAAAAAGTTATGGAATTTCTCTTGTTGATTTTTTTGTAAATTCCTATTATGTTTTGAGTTCATACTCTCTGGGTAAAAAAGAAATAAATTTACATTTTTAATAGAAGTTATACTCAGGCAATTAGTCGGCATTACTACCAGCGTTACCCTTCGTCGACTAAAGGGGCAATTTGCAACTTTAAATATACTAGTGTTCGCCCAGTGGTTGAAATTCAGCCATTACTGCAATAATACAAAACCGCTCAGATAAAATGTTATATTTTTCTTCATTTCTAATAAAATGTATTACCGCGCTTAATCCATTCTTTAATAGTTGTATCTATTAATGTGAGCTTTCCAAATAAATAATGGAAACGGTTTTGATGTTCATTTAAGAAACATAAATTTATTGCCTACGTATATTAACAATATAAAAATTAAAATTTTTTGATTAATTGAAGAAAAATTAAAGTAAAAAAAAAATCATTTTATTCAAAACATTTAAAGCATCTTTATCTAAGGACAATTTCTTTATATACAATATTCTTCGTAAAAACTCTATTGTCATTGAGTATGTTTCCTTGACCATTTTCATTTGAAATATAAAATCTTAGGCCGTCGAATGAACGAACTCTTCTCGCAGCTACATATAATTGTCCATGAGCAAATACAGGTAGTCTCAAAAGGACACCTATCTTTTCAAATGTTTGCCCCTGTGACTTGTTAATGGTCATAGCAAATGCGGGTATAATTGGAAATCGTGTTCGCTGAAATTTAAATGGAAGAATTGTTCCAGAAAATGTTAAATTTATTCGTGGAATCAAAATTCTTTTATTACGAACTACTCCCGTTAATACTTCACAATCTATGGTGTTGCGGTGCAAGCATTTTACTCTCATTCGAGTTCCATTTACTATGGCTTGTGCCGTATTCAAATTACGAATCAGCATAACAATGGAATTTATTTTCAATTTCAATTTATGCGGTGGCATTCCGCTTACGTTCAGTGAATTTAAAAATTAGGAAGGATATTCATTTACGTCACTGACATCACTAGAAACTTTATCAAAACTGTAATAAACCTTCTTCTCCCCTGAAAGACGATTAAGTATATCATTATTTATTGAAGCGCAGTCTTCATTGGTAGGAGCTAAATTACGGAATTAAGAATTTGATCCGATAATATATTCTCACGAATATTACCATAGATATCAGTAACTAAATTATCAAAACAATCAATTGTTTTTTGTGGCAATTCAATAATGTCATCACCTAACTCTGGATAATTTCTTAATTCACCATTACCAAGATTATTTAGAAATAGCTCTCGTATTTTGTGTTAAAGTAACTTTGTGAAAAGAATTAAATTCCTTCCAACTAATGATGCAATTTTCAATTAAAGTAAATCGGGTCCCGTGTGGAAATTTGCCTTAAATCGCACATTACTATTCTAGTTTTACCACCAAATGGTGGAATAGAATGAACAAATAAAATAAGTCTTTCCTTCTGAGTGTTTACGGAGTTGCCAAGCCAAATTTAATTTAGTTAATTTTGAGTTTTTTGTTGTAATTTTTTTAGCAAATTAAGAGATACTACGTTTATACGCACGTCTTATTTGCAAATAGAACTATTTGCAAATAACTAATTCACTGTTTATACGGGAAATTGCATACAGAACTTGTGTTATTGTTAGTGATGCCATGTGACGAAAATATTATTGTTTGGTAAGTAAAACACACAAAACGTTCATGAAGTGGCAACGTCTTACTTTTTATTTGCAAGTAGTGTCGTTATTCAGGACTTGTTTAAGTGAGTTAATAAGTTACAATAAAAAAGCTATACGGCAACATTCTTCTTTTTTATTTGCAAATAAGACGTGCGTATAAACGTAGTAAGAGAAAGAGAGATCATGGCTTTATGATTGGCTAATATTCTTAACTGTTTTTAACTATCTTAGGCACAAAAATGTAGAATAAAAAATACATTCTGCACTGCTTCTATTGACAATCTATCAAACAAACAAAAAATCAAGCGAATACGTTACGTTTAGGTCAGTTAAAATGGTTCATAACTTTTTCCACTTGCCTATTTATATATAGATTTCTGTATTATAAGCAAAGTAAACTTAAACTTATACGGCAATATTTTTTCTAACTAGATGAAGAAAGTTTTGGAAATTTTTGCGTATCAGTGTTATTGCAACACTGATACGCAAAAAATCATGAATACATTAAACGAATGTTTCCAGAGTGAGTCATCTTAAATAATATACATATGTACCTTATGTCATATACGAAGGAGATTTTACTGCAACTTGAAAAGAATTTTGAAGAAAGAATATATTTTGACTACAAAGTTTAGAGATATTACTACTAGTTATAAAGATACTATCAACATTAAAGGCCTAACTATAATGTGCTTAATGCAACTTAAGCAAATGTGCGAATACACACAATCAAATGTATACAACTATAATGTACTTAAGTAACTTTTCGTCAAGTTTCGTCAAGTGTCATTTGCTTAAGGAAAGTGCGTTCAATTTCGCTCTTGCTTAAGCAAATGACTCGTCAAGAAAACATTATTTTTTCTGTCTCTATTTATTTCCCGTACTGAGCAGGAGCGTTTTCTTTTCTTCATCGTCTCTCTTATTTCTTGAAGAACACATATTCCATCAAATGCACAATTCATTAACTTCACTGTCTTCAGAAATTTCAGTTTTCTATCCATTTTTAAAATTTTTCCAATAAATAAATAAATAATAATTTTCCAATAATAAAATAAATAATTGTTTACAATTAAAAGATGCAACCACTGTTGCTTTTTTAGTACTTTTTTATTTTAGTTTTCGTTTACTTTATAAATAAATAAAAGATAAACATGGATTTACTTGCTTATGGTAATATATTTATAACTTTTACAAATTTAATGAGATTTCGTCAAAAATATTACATTTTAAAGAAATAAAAACGAAAATAGTTTTCTAAAAGTACAAATGTGTGCAAAAAAGTGTAAAAAGTTTTTAAGTTTAATAAGTACAATATAGCCACCTAAAAGTCTTCAGTAATTTACTTAAGCATTTGACATGCTTTTCGTTGAATTTTGACACTAGCTTAAGTTTGGTTAAGCACATTATAGTTGGGCCTTAAAGAAGTTATAAATATACATACATATATATAGGCCATGAAGTGGAAATTGCAATAAATTCTGAAAATATGTCTAATATTGATCGCATACTCATTAAACAAAACATTTTAAATTTGTACCAAAAACTGCGATTAAATATTGTTCAGAAAAAACATTAATGATAAGAAATTAAATTTTTAAGGTCCTTACATCCAACTCTTTTCACTTCTAATGAAGACATTAACTATATTGACCTCATATCAGGATTTAATTACATAAGTATGTCACAGAGTACTCAACCAGAGTACTCAACTTTGACGTATAAAAAGGGTCCGAATCATATTTTGCATAAACTGTATAACGTGCATAAAGTTTGTGTGAAGAGATATCTATATAAAAACAACTAGATTAGCTCTCCCTTTCACACAAACTTTATGCATGTTTACAAAGTTGTCGAGTCTAGTTCTAGTTTATGGTATGTTATAGGTGAACCTGGGGCTTTTATAAGTGAGTGTAAACCATTGGTCGCCATTCATATTAGCCGGCACAGAATACCCAACTTTGACGTATAAAAAGGGTCCGAATCATATTTTGCATAAACTTTGTATAACGTGCATAAAGTTTGTGTGAAGAGATATCTATATAAAAACAAATAGCTTTGCTATCTCTTTTACACAAACTTTATGCATGTTTTCAAAGTTGTCGGGTCTAGGTAGTTTATGTTGGCCGGCTAAATAAAATGTTCGGGTTTTTATTCTCTTCGTGAATATTACCACCAGGATTGCTCAAATTAAAAAAAATTCAAAAAACAGCTTCTTAAAATGTACCAAAATTACTTGTATTGTTAATCTTTATTACATCATATTTTATTTTAAGTCTTGTACTGTATTTAGTGATATTGGTTTTATAATTACTGAAAAGCTATTTTTATTTATTTTCCTGTCAAAAACTTAAGCAATTGTAATAAATTAACGACGTTATGAAATTCTTCATAAAAAAATCCATACAATTTGTTTTTAGTGTGTTTAACGGCAACCATAATTGCAACCAGGGCTGCCAGAAAAATTTGTGAAAAAATCGTCAATTTGCTAAGAAAAAATAAAAAAGTCGTCTTTTTCGTGTTTGAAAATCGTCAAACAAAATCGGACAGCTTGTAAAAATTTAATTTTTAAAAAATTTTTTATTATTATTAAAAAAAACAATAGGGCAAAAAACACAATCAATTAATTTTATTAAAAAGCAATAAAACAAAAACAACAATTCAATCCTACATATCCACAAATATTTAATTGTATCGTATAGATACAAACATATGTACAAAAATAAAAATTTATGATGTACTTAAAAGCGTTGCAATTAAATATCTGAACTTAACATTTTTATTAAGTCAGGTTTAATTACAATTTTATAACAATTTGAATTATTTATTTTTAAATAGTCTTTGGAATAAAGGATACCTTCAACCGAGTCATTTTCACATACATACATTTATGTAGGTAACTTTTTCGCCTTGCCTTTTTTCTTTACTTTTGTATGGTTGATCTTTTTTTGAAACAATATGGTAGTAAATGCGCACAACATACCAAATGATAAACACTTTATTAACATAAAGAAATGCCTTAAAGCTACCATTATTCAAAAGACTAAAATCGTCATATTTTTTCAAAAAATCGTCAAATCGTCAATTATCCAGTTTTGAAAACAAAATTGTCAAAATGACGATAAATCGTCAAATCTGGCAGCCGTGCTCCTGATCATTTTCGTACGCATATTGATTAGGTCTGACATATCATTTGCATCATTGTTGCTCCCAAACCATTTTATAACGCTATTGATGCTTTCAACTGCTTTCGAGAAACTTACTTTAGATGTATGTATGTATATATGTATGTATGTACACGCTCTAAAAAGTTAACCGAAAAGTTAACTTTTTAGAGCTGCACGTGGATTATGAAAAACTGTTAACTTATCCGCGCGTTTAACTTTTATGAGAGTTAACTTTTCTAAGATTCTACTGTATATACAATATATATATATATATATATATATATATATATATATATATATATATATATATATATATATATATATACATATATATATATATATATATCTATATATATATATACATATATATATATATATATATATATATATATATATATATATATATATATATATATATATATATATATATATTGTATATATATATATATATATATATTGTATATATATATATATATATATATATATATATATATATATATATATATCGTCGTCGAAAAACCAAAAGTACGTATCATCAAAAAAATAAAAATCTAGTTTTTGGTTAATTATGATTCGTTAGGTTAACTTACCAAAAATAACGCTGTTATATCCATAATTCAAAATAACGTATCAACATTGCATGATTTTCACAAGTCAAAAGAACGTATCATCAAACTTCGGTTAGAAATGAAAATAAAATATATTTTAATTTTTAAATAACAAAGTAAGCATTGATTTTTTTGTGTTTATTTTCTTTGATTCCGTTTATGATTAAAAATATTTTCATTTTATATCAAGCAAAAAATTGCAACAGAAGCGAAAGGTGCAGTAAAAATAAATAAAATGTGTTCTAATGTAGAAAGTATTTATGATAAAATCATACAGTGTTCAAAAAACAGAAATAAAAAAGAAGAAAATAAAAAAAAGTAAATGCAAAGACAAAAGTACGATGGTTTGTCAAGAGGAATTATGTGTGAAAGAAAGCCAAGGGAGATGAAAGCTGGGTGCACTTCCAAATATTGTGAAAAAAGTTCAACGCGGTATTGCTCTCTCTTTTCCGAAAGTGTGAGAGAAGAAATATTTTTACGTTTCTGGCAAATGTCGTGGGACCAAAAAAATTTATGTTACTGACAGAATTGAATGTTTCACCAAGAAGCGGACATACGTAGAAAATTCTCGACGAACATTTTCAAAATCTTATTTTTTAAACATGGAAACTGCCCGTCTGCAAGTATGTAGTAAATGTTTTTTTCAACCCTTGGATTATCAGAATCAGGGGTTAGAAAATGGGTGAACTCGAGTGAATTACATATGACACAATTGGGTCTGGAAAACCAAAAAAAATTTTGAGAACCGAATCAAAGAGAAATACCACCCAAGGCAAACGTTACGAATCACTGGTAAATTATTTAAATAATTGGTTAGACGAAGTTCCAAAGCTAGAGTCTCACTACCGACGTCAACACACAACTAAATTGTACTTCCAGACTGATTTTAAATCTTACATACACGTATATGAAGTATATTCTAAGGAATGCGAGTCACACAAAGAAAATGAAATCTCTCCTATATCTTTCCCAAAATTCATGGAAGTTTTAAAAAATCGTAATTATTCTATTTTCAAGCCCAGAAATGACATGTGTAACATTTGTGTATCATATGAATCAGGAAATATTTCACAGGATCAGTATGATAGCCACAGAAACCAAATCGACAATATGAGAGAAGAAAAATTAAATGATATAGAAAGTGCTAAGGCGAGTTTATGCTTACTGTTATGTATGGACATGCAAGCTGTAAAACTTATTCCACAGTCAAATGCAAATTCCTCATATTACAAAATGAAATTGCAAGTTCACAACTTTACTATATACAATATCGTTACTCATGAATCTGACAACTTTGTCTGGGATAAAACTGAAGGGAACCTTGTTGCATCCACTTTCGCCACTATTCTAATTAAACATTTAAGAAGCGCAATCCTCCGTAGGCCAAATTTTCATCATATAATTATATATTCAGACGGATGCTTCTACCAAAATCGCAATGCAGTGTTATCCAATGCTTGGATTTCCTTTAGTGTTGAAAACAATATTACTATTGAACAGAAATATTTAATCATAGGACACACAAATGGAGTGCGATTCAACCCATTCTCTTATTCAACGAAGAATAAATAACAAGAAAATAAATTTACCCTCACAACTGGTTGACATAATAAAGGATTCTCGTAAAACCCCATTTCCGCTTAACATTCATCACCTTAAACATGATTATTTTCTTGATTATGAAGCTGTTCCTAAGCGATACTCACCGATTCGACCAGGTAAAGTATACATTATAAAATAAATAATTATAACTTTAAACAATTATTTAAAAACTTAGGTAAAAAAATTGGTGACCCTACGGTTAATATGATCCGTGCTTTGGCTTATGATTCATCGGGAACCATTTATTTTAAAACTGATATTAAAGAAGATTATAAGGTTCTTCCACAACGGGCAGACAAAAAATCCGAATTCAATTTCTAAAAAGAAATGGCAGCATTTACAGGACTTAAAATTATTGCTTCCTTCGGACTGTCATTATTTTTATGATAATATTCCATTTTAAGCATTGAACTGTTTTGTCTTCTGTGTACTATTTTTATATGAAATTGAATTAATTGTGTTTTGTATTATTTAAATAATAAAATTGTTACTTTTATTAATGTTAGTATTAATTTTAGTGGGACTTTATTCCTGTTGTCGAAAGACAATAATTTTTTAAAAATAAAACGGAATAAATGCATTTCATCTTTTATTAAATTTAAAGCGTTAATAGAAAGTATTAAAAAATTATTTCATATGATTCACATTAACGTCCGTTTTACTTTTGCTTAAAAACATTTTTATGATGATACGTCCTTTTATTTCAGAAAACACAAATGCAAAAGAACGTAACAA
The DNA here is from genome assembly GCA_963681545.1 of Germaria angustata. NCBI lineage: Eukaryota > Metazoa > Arthropoda > Insecta > Diptera > Tachinidae > Germaria > Germaria angustata. The sequence goes on along the minus strand of OY812999.1, from coordinate 53,764,020 downwards.
ACATAACTTAAAAAATATTTCGAAAAATATTATTTTTTCTTTTAAAATAGTTAAATTGTTGTGTTTCAATTCCATACTCCATCACTTGTTTCTATATCTGAAGTATTTCTTATTTTGTAACGTTATTTTCTCCTCCTGTAAAATTAGAAAAAGTGATGTTACGTACTTTTGGATTTTCGACGACGATATATATATATATATATATATATATATATATATATATATATATTGTATATATATATGTATACATATATATATATATATATATATATATATATATATATATATATATATATATATATATATATATATATATATTGTATATATATATGTATACATATATATATATATATATATATATATATATATATATATATATATATATATATATATTGTATATATATATGTATACATATATATATACATATATATATATATATATATATATATATATATATATATATATATATATATATTGTATATATATATATATATATATATATATATATATATATATATATATATATATATATATATATATATATATTACATATATATATTACATATATATATGTATATATATATATTTATATATATATATATATATATATATATATATATATATATATATATATGCATTTATAGAAAAATATCAGCCTGTCCCTCCATGTGCAAAGAAAACTTAAGCGAACGAAAAGTAGTCACTCACTTTCGTTCGACAGAGCCTCTTTCCACTTATCGTTCGCCTCGATTTACATTATAACGTAATACTACATTTACACCTACGCAAAATCTAGTACTTATGAGATTTTGAGGGAAATCTAGCTCTTTTCTACCAGATTTCCCATACAAAACAAAATCTACTTACGAACTAGATTTTAGCAAAATCTCACAAAATCTTCAAATACTGAATGATGCAACTGTGTATTTTTTGGTATTATACTGAAATATACAGCGCTGAATAAGAAAATTTTGACAATTGTAAGGAAAAAAAGCGCGATAGAAACAAAAGATTTGCGGTAACAAATGCTTCTGTTTTTTCTTACGTAGCAATACCAGCTTCATTTGCATTTTTTTATATGTAGAGGTATAATATATTAAAATATTGTTTTTCCCTTCCATTTTTTGAACAAAATAAAATAAAAGTTTGGTGACAATTTTTTATCTATCTTTAGTCAGCTGTTTGTTATGAAAATGAAATCCAATAATACGTCAAAAAGCAGTGGTCTAAACGGCAGAGATTTTCTTCGAGATTTCAGCTGAAATCTATTAGATTTTGCGTAGGTGTAAATGTAGTATAACACTTTTGAGGAAAGTCAAATTACTCTGTTGCCATATCGTAAATTCGGCAAACAAATCGTTAAAGAGGAAAATCGTTGAAATGAGTATATTGCAACACAAAAAATTTAACTCTGGTGGCAGCAAAACAAAAGTCTAAAGTAGCCCATAATGGTCAAAAAATAGTCACATTTGAATATTCTAGTTGATTAAAACTATCAAATATGCAATCATTTTCTGATCATAAATGATTCTGTCATCGGGAGAAAATGGTACCCTGCATGTGACTATTCCTGAATAGTCGTTTATGATCTCTGCTTTAATGTAGTTTCCATGTACATTTGTTATCATATGTGATAATATTTTCTGTTCACTTTTTAGTTGAATTTGCAATCATTTTATGACCATATTCTGCATCATTTTCGACCCATTTTTGAAATCGTTCAATGATCATATTTCGTATGATATTCGATAAATTTTTGAAACGAATCTTATCATAATTTGAATCCATATTATGATCATATTATGTATAATATTTGACCGTTTTTTTAATAGAAATCAGACTATAATTTGGTATAGTTTTATGATACAATTTTTATTATAATTCAATTCTTATGCATTTACAAAACAAAACAAAATAATAAAATAATTTCTTAAATTCATTGCTCTTAAGTTATATGTACATATGATATTAATTAAAAAACAAAATAATAATAAAATAATATAATATGGAAAATGCATTTGCCCATTTACCCAATTCTTCACAAGCATTATATTCGTCTTCCTCACTTTCACTGCTGGAAAAAACGGTTTCCTCTCCATTACTTTCAAATAATGTCTCAAAGCTATTATCCACTTCTGACCGAGTTTCAATCTGATTTTCCAGATAAAATTCCATTGAAATCCTTGCGGCTTATTCGCATAGAAAACCCCGCAAGAAATAATCTAACCGAGTCAAATCGCACGATCAAGGTGACCGGTTTACATCACTTCCACGTGAGATGACCATTTCCACAAATCGCTCGTGCAGAATACCTTTGTGGTACGTAGCCCCGTCCTGTTGAAACCACTAGTTGGTTATCATCGATCTTTAGCGCCCGCCATTAACTTAGATGCCCTGGCCAAAGTATTTATTTGTAAACTGACTTTAATGATTTTTTTTTCTTTGAAGTAATTTACAAAAAAAAAACAGACAGAGACAAAACATGATAAGAGTGTCGTAGTAACTCCAATAGTTTAAGTTCAGTATGACTGTTCATATTTTCGGCCTGATTTTTCTCGTTTTTGTCCCCTAATTTTTTATTTTCTATTTTATTTATTTTTTTTTTTTGTAGTTTTGCAAAGCCTACAAAATAAGGCGCGAAAAAATCATTTTAATATCTTAAAAAATTCTAGTAGTAAAATACGTTTCAAAAATATAAAAATCACACAAATCGTATTTTGTTTAATTATTTTGTTTTTTTTTAACTTATTACAAAATAAAGTGACTTTCGTAGACTAGTAGGTAGTGTACTAGACTCGTAGTGCGAAGGTCACAGGTTCGAATCCTGCCACAGAACTCTGGCAGTTTGTGTCTGATAATTAAAGGGAGCGTACAACAAGCCTTCACTGGCTTAAGTGTATGTCGTATGACATGGGCTATCACACCCCTCCAATCAACCTAACCTAACCTAACCTAACGTATTATAAAATATATAAAAAATTTATTATACATATGGTGTGAAATCATATGCGCACCACATAATTTGTGACTACGCCACTGATTTATTTGCATTTAATATTAAATATTTCTCTACATATACTTATATATATATATATATATATATATATATATATATATATATATATATATATATATATATATATATATATATATGTATGTAGTCCCTTATTGTTAATTTAAGTTCTTGTTTTTGTATGTTAACTGCTAAGCTTTTCGTGTGTATATTTTATATAAGAATACATATTTCTTGTTGTATCATGTTTCTCAAATTTGTCATTCCCGTTGTTCGCTGATAGCAAACTTACCAATGCAAATGATCTCGTATGATCGCTAAACTATTGTAATTGTAATTTGTTCATTCTTTTCCTCTTTTATTAATTTTATTGTTTTGCTTTTAGTCCATGCTTCGAATACTTATGTCAAAAAACTCTTAAGGTTAGTTTATTAAATTATTGTAAGCATGATATACTTATTAATACAGAATTTTTATTTCGAATAATTGTACGCCATGCACAGTGTAGCTAGATAAAGGTGATATAAAATTTTATTTAGGATAATTTTCTCAGAGAATGATTTGAAATTTTGCTTACCAATAACTATATTTTATTAAAAAATTTTCCTTTCTTCATGAAATTGTAGCTTAACATAACAATTTTTATCTTATTTCTCAAGCATTAAAGTGGGTTTTAATGAAGCCAGAACTTTCAAGTTAGCAAAGAAATAGAGTTCCTTAGTACTTTATCATACTACAGTCTGTGCCATTATGATGATTTCCTATCCTCGAATGATGCCACTAAGAAATTTCTCTGTCATGTATGCGAACACAAAAGTCTAAATCAGTCACATACATATGTACTTACATGTATGTAGACGTTGGTCACACTAATATTAACACAAAAATTCAAAAAAAAAACCAATAACAAAAAATTAAAAACAAAAGTTCAAAATCATAATGTATGTATATCCTTCTACCATAAAAAATTAACGTTAAATTAATCGTACTCACTGATGACTTTCATATGTATGTATGGACACACGTCTTTTCCACTAGGAAATGATGATTGATTGCCAAAATTTTAATGCAGCTGGGAGAATTAAAATTGCTTGGCGGAAAAAACGAGATACAGACACAATAATACAGAAGAAAACACTGAATATGGAAAGGATGCATTTCATTTGGTAAAACAATAAGTGGATAGATAGTTCTTGCAAAACAATTTAATTCACCAATATTTTTCCATTTGAACTTTTTTTCGAATTATGTATGTATGTATGTCCAAATTTTTCGACTTGTTTTATTAATTGCATTTTTGTATCATGTTCTGGAGAAAAATGCTTCATAAAGATCCCAGATAGCATTTGGATGATTGAATTTTTAGTAGTCATCTTACTCACTCCTTTTTGACTAGTTGATTAAAAACTGAGTTTTTATATATGTATTTCATCAAAAAGAACAGTCAAAATTGTCTATTCTTTATGATTAAAAACTGATTACAATAATTTTTATCATTTACTTGAGTTCTTTTTGACTATTCTTGGTGACCAAAATGTGATACAATTCGGTAATCATCTTACTTACTCTTTTACCCCCACCATTTCGCAAACATTAAAAGCGATCTGCATGTAAACAAATTCCCGTTAACCAACAAGTCAAAGGAAAAGCAATGCAGAAAACATTACATGTATGTAAGTAAAGGGTGTTTTTTATTGAGGTATAGAACTTTAAGTTGGCATCACTTTTTTAACTGGCGGCCATTTTGTCAGCTGTCAAGTGACTAATATTTAGTTTGGTTTGCCATTTCATCATGAACAGGTTGACAAAAGAACAACGCTTGCAAATCGTGCAAATTTATTTCGAAAATAATGGTTCAGTTCGCGAAGTTTACCGCAAGCTCCGTCCATTTTATGGTCGACATAATCGTCCATCAGAGCAATTAATTCGGTTAACCATGGATCGTTTTCGCACTACGTTTACTCTATGTGATAATACGCATCCGCAGAGACGTCGAACAGTGCGCACCGAAGAAACAATTGCCGCTGTAGAGCAAAGTGTTGAAGAGGACCCGAATGAATCGATTCCCCACCGTGCACAGCAATTGGAGCTTTGTCCATCAACTTTATGGAAGATTTTGCGCAAAGATCTTGGCTTGCGACCTTACAAGATCCAGCTTGTGCAAGAATTAAAGCCGCGAGACCATGCAATGCGTCGTGATTTTGGTGTATGGGCCGAAAATGAGATTGATCTCGATGCTGATTTTCATCGCAAAATTTTGTTCAGTGATGAGGCTCATTTTTGGTTGAATGGCTACGTCAACAAGCAAAATTGCCGCATTTGGAGTGAAGAGAATCCACATGAGACCCTTGAGACGCCATTACATCCACAAAAACTGACTGTTTGGTGTGCTCTATGGGCTGCTGGAGTGATTGGGCCATACTTCTTCCGAAATAATGCTGGAGAGTCAGTTACCGTTAATGGAGACCGGTATAGAGCCATGATAACCGACTATTTTGTTCCCGAATTGGATGGCATGAATGTGGATGAGTTGTGGTTCCAACAAGACGACGCTACATGCCACACAGCGCACGTCACAATCGATTTATTGAAGGAAACATTCGATGAGCGCATAATTTCGCGGAATGGACCTGTCAATTGGCCACCAAGATCGTGTGATTTGACACCATTGGATTATTTTCTTTGGAGATATGTGAAGTCGCTCGTCTACGCCAACAAACCAGAAACGTTAGGGGACTTGGAAGCCAACATTCGTGGCGTTATTGCCAATTGGTCGATATAACAGCGAATCGCACTACGCATTTCAGAAATAATTCGTTCTTTGATCGAACAGCTCGTATGTGGAACGAGCTCCCTGCAGATGTCTTTCCTGCCATACCCAGCGTGGAGAGATTCAAGTCGAATATCCATAAGCACTACTCCCGCTATCCTCCTCACCCTATCCTATTTTCCTAGTTCCAGCACAATGCACTGCATAAATAGGGGTCATCCCCTGAGTACTGGTCCAATTGCAAAAAAAAAAAAAAAAAACATACGGCCCCATATGCTCGAAAAAGTGGTTGAAAATTGGACCTGTAGAATTGGCTTTATTCGAGCCAGCCGCGGCGGCCACATGCCCGAAATCATATTTAAACGTTAATGGCATAAAATTATCCTTCCAATAAAGCCAAATTGATGGACATTAAAAAGATTTTCTTGTGTTTTATTTCAATTCGAAGTTCTATACCTCTAAAAAAAACACCCTGTACATTAAAGCAGAGATCATAAACGACTATTCAGGAATAGTCACATGCAGGGTACCATTTTCTCCCTATGACAGAATCATTTATGATCAGAAAATGATTGCATATTTGATAGTTTTAATCAACTAGAATATTCAAATGTGACTATTTTTTGACCATTATGGGCTACTTTAGACTTTTGTTTTGCTGCCACCAGAGTTAAATTTTTTGTGTTGCAATATACTCATTTCAACGATTTTCCTCTTTAACGATTTGTTTGCCGAATTTACGATATGGCAACAGAGTAATTTGACTTTCCTCAAAAGTGTTACGTTATAATGTAAATCGAGGCGAACGATAAGTGGAAAGAGGCTCTGTCGAACGAAAGTGAGTGACTACTTTTCGTTCGCTTAAGTTTTCTTTGCACATGGAGGGACAGGCTGATATTTTTCTATAAATGCATATATATATATATATATATATATATATATATATATATATATATATATATATATATACATATATATATATATACATATATATATACATATATATATATATATATATATATATATATATATATATATATATATATATATATACATATATATATACAATATATGTATATATATATATATATATATATATATATATATATATAGATATATATATGTCTATATATATATATATATATATATATAGATATATATATGTCTATATATATATATATATATATATATATATATATATATATATATATATATATATATATATAGTATATATATATATATATATATATATATATATATATATATATATATATATATATATATATATATATATATATATATATATATATACAGTAGAATCTTAAAAAAGTTAACCAAAATGTCCCAAGGGGTATTAACTATTTCGAACTTTTAACTTTTCTAAGCGGTTTTTTTTAGTCGAAAAAAGGAACAAATAAAGTATGTATGTAATATGTAAACAATTTTTTTTATATACCAAATGTTACATTTGTATTAAAAGACTTACATATATAATAGTTTTCATTATTACAGAAACTTAGTTTTAGTTTGTACTGCGTATTCAATTTCACAGTCCCGCTCAGTTTTTTTTTTTTTTTGTTCGCATAAAAATAGTTTATAGAGGTTTAAAGAAGCAGTTAAGGCTTGTTTGTTTCTTTTCTTTTATATAATAGCTCCTGATCAGGGCTGCCAGAAAAATTTGTGGAAAAATCGTCAATTTGAGGAGAAAAAATAAAAAAATCGCCTTTTTCGTGTTTGAAAATCGTCAAGAAAATCGGGCAACTTGTAAAAATGTATTTTTTAAACACTTTATTATTATTATTAAAAAACAATAAGGCAAAAACAATAAATCAATCACACTTATTGCCTTTTTCTGATTTAAGAACGTTTTCTTTCGTTCACATAATAACATTGAAATCAAAACTCAAAATTTTGTTTCTGTTTTAAATGTATGTAACTGTACGAATGAACGAAAACGATGTCTGCAAAAGGCTATTAAATATTTTTATACACTTTTATTTTTATTAAAAAAAAATAAAAAAACAACAATTCAATCCTACATATCCACAAATATTTAATTGTATCGTATAGATACAAACATATGTACAAAAATAAAAATTTATGATGAACTTAAAAGCGTTACAATTAAATATCTGAACTTAACATTTTTATTAAGTCAGGTTTAATTACAATTTTATAACAATTTGAATTATTTATTTTTAAATAGTCTTTGGAATAAAGGATACATTCAACCGAGTAATTTTCACATACATACATACATTTCTGTATACCCGCAAAAAAAAAACGACCGTGAACTTTTTCGCCTCGCCTTTTTTCTTTACTTTTGTATGGTTGATCTTTTTTTGAAACAATATGGTAGTAAATACGCACAACATACCAAATGATAAACACTTTATTAACATAAAGAAATGTCTTAAAGCTACCATTGTTCAAAAGACTAAAATCGTCATTTTTTCAAAAAATCGTCAAATCGTCAATTATCCAATTTTGAAAGCAAAATCGTCAAAATGACGATAAATCGTCAAATCTGGCAGCCGTGATTGCAACAATAATCATGTGTGTGAAACAACAATTTCATTCAGTAGCTTGTAAACTTTCAACAGAGCAGGAGTGTATCGGATGTTTTTCCGTTTTAAATCTTTTAAAGAGAACAAAAATATTTTTTGATACACTGAAAAGTTGATAACAAGCTATATAAATTTATGCATGTTTATGTTTCGAAGATTCTTAACTTATATGTACTTTTTTACAGCATTTTAAAACAAAATTTTTAATAAAAATGTGGGACATTGAGTGGGAAAATCTTTTTTGTTTTCTTTGAATACATTGAAGGAAGCAGAGTGTTAATTAGAGTTAATTCTTTCAGTGTAATACTCTCATTTTAGGTGTGTTTCTTTTTGTGAAGACCAGTGGTGTAAACTACTAGAAAGTAAAATTTTACGATCGCCTTGAAAGTAAGAATGCGAAGAGTTTTTGGTAGGTACTTTAAATAATTCGATAAATGAAGCAATATATCCAAACTTATACAAATTTGCCACACATGTATTAACTTTTCCCCACAGCAGGGCATGTGCGAAAACAATTTTTTCTAGTTAAGATTATTGAAAAATAAATTAGAAATAAAAACTTGCAATTCAATGCTTTCAGCTATGAATTTGTTAGATATTGAAGCAGAATACTGAATTCCAAGCAATGAACTTGTAGACAAATATAGAAACGAAGTTTCGAAAAAATAATGTCCAAAATCAATGTAAGTATGTAAGTACATAAGTTTACACAGTCATAAAGTTTTGTTTTAAATGCCTTTTTCAATTGTTTTTTTAATTTTTATTTTGTTGGTGTTGTTAATTTGAATGTTTTTGCTTGTTCTTTATTTCTATTTCAATTGTTAATTTAACTTACATATATGTACGTGTTTTTCTCAAATAAAAATCATCATAGGGTTGATTACTACTTTACTTGTTTATTACTACGTTTATACGCACGTCTTATTTGCAAATAAAAAAGAAGAATGTTGCCGTATAACTTTTTTATTGTAACTTATTAACTCACTTCACAAGTCGTGAATAACGACACTATTTGCAAATAAAAAGTAAGACGTTGCCACTTCATGAACGTTTTTTGTGTTTTACTTACCAAACAATCATATTTTCGTCACATGGCATCAATAATAATAACATAAGTTCTGTATGCAATTTCCCGTATAAACAGTAAATTAGTTATTTGTAAATAGTTCTATTTGCAAATAAGACGTGCGTATAAACGTGGTATATGAAAGGGATAGGGTAGAGAGGACAAGTGGTGAAATTAGAAGCCAGAGAGATAGCTTAATTTTCTGATGTTAAGTAGACGCATTAAGTCTCTTAAGCTGCATGTGTTGCCATTTTATTAATTGTCAAATGTTAAACAGTCCAACAACAATTAAAACAACGCCACACAAAGTAAATCAGAATAACTCATGATGTCATTTTTAATGACTTGTCTTGAACAGGGATCGAACCCATTCTCTCAGCCATAAACTGCTTTATAGCTAACGCGATAGATACTTCAGCCAACAACACCCTCGTATGGATAAACAATTTGTTTTTTTTTTATTTGCTTTTATATTAAATCATACAAAATGTATCGTTTATAAAAGAGAGAGCGTTGTATTATAATGGCGTATGACTCCATTATAAGTTGAGTTGGTTACGCCAAATATTATTAAAAATGGGTTTTTAGGTTATGCTTGATGAAAGGTGCTTAGAGTTAAGAAACTTTATGAGACATTTTGGGCTATGTAAGTGTAGTTGGAATCATAACTCATTTACGCTCCGGAAATATTCATGCAGTATATGACTCGGATATTTGGTGATCTGGAAGGTATTTAGGTCTATTTTGATGACTTGTGCATTTTTGGGAGTAATAAACAGGAGCATGACTAATAAGTTGTCAGTGTAATTGATAGGGAGAATGATTTTAAGGTAACGTTCAATGTAAGGATGGTACTGAACAGGTCAAGGGAAGTGTGATTTATCGGATAGGTAATATCAGTGTGAAATGTAAAGCCAGATCGAAAATGTCTAATAGCGATTCATGAAATGCCTATGCTGAATGACAAACATGATGTTTTGAGTATATTAGCAAGTTACTTGTATTCAGACAGATACATACTTATGTACTTTCAAGGCATTGGGTGTGTACTTTTGCATAAAGAACGTATTGTTGCCATTACGTTATGGAGTTTAAACAATTAAGAACAAGGATGCAGACAAATACAAAAATAATTACTAGCTGTGGTTGGGGCATGTGAGAAATTTCACTATTTTTTACGGTGTGGATGCAGATCTCTCTCAGATCACAAACCACTTCAAAATTAATTAGGAAATATCGGTGAAGTTACGGCGAAACTGCAATGAATGATGATGCAGCTGTTTAAATATCCAGCTTTAGCAGAATGCCTGCCAATAATTTTTTTTGCCGAAAACAGACATAGATGATCCAATCTTAATCTGTGGTTTACTAGGTAATGTGTACGAAGTAGGGCTGGCCAATATGAACGAATCTTGGAGAGCGAATCTGAGGAGATGAAGCTTTATGCATTAGTTGTGACCTTGACATTGCAATTATTACACTCTGCCGGCTACGTAGCTGTATAATGGGTCGACATTTCGGATAACGTTGAACAGTTTATCGGTGCTTATAGAATTGTAAAGAGATGCGTAGAAGGAATCAAAAGAACCCTTGCCACAACACCTTGAACCAATGTATGCTGAGGAACAGACGGTAATGGGAATCTTTGAATATTCTGGCAAATCGCACTTCGCTGTTGTGACTCATATTCCTGGTGGTTAGTTTCAGTGAATCTGAAGAATAATTCGTTTGATGAGCTATTTTGTAAATTTAGTATTTCGACTGAAACAAGATGGGATAATTTTCCATTTAAGGGTTATAAATTTAAAGAGTTTGCAAATTATTACAATTTTAAGGTCCTAACTATCCAGAGAGTAATGGACTAGCGGAAAGAAAATTACTCTTAGATGGTATGACTCCAAGAACAGATATTGGAGTATAATGTTACTACTTTGCAAACATGCTTTTGTCGCTAGCACAGCTACTTATGGGGAGGATACTTCAGATCAAACTTATTGGGTCAGAAGGAAAGGGACAGTTACAAGGTTCAAGGGTGGATATTGATAACCGTTGTATTGTCATAAGACGGCTATGCTGCCGAACAAGCGTACGGTGCCATGTACCGGGTAATCGTTAATAAAAATTTCCCTAGAATTGCCCTAATTGCCGATTGATTATCAGTAAAAATGTTGACCTACGTAGGCCTAGAGTTTATACTGAGCCATCTCATCACTATGTAATCGCTCGGACTTCTGTTCTGATCATGTTGCGGTCAGTCATGCTTAATATTTTATACGGATATAGAAGTCTCGAGTGGAGGCGGTTTCTCTCCATTGACCTAAAACGAGTAACAAACCCAGTACCGACCAAGGGCGTAGCCAGGAAATGAAATAGGGTGGTGCCACGAAAATTATGATTTTTTATGATTATGATTTTTTATGATTATTACAACTTTGATCTCTCAAATAGATAGATAAAGATCCACGCAGTTCTGACAATTTTGCTAGAATTTTTTCCAAAAATTCGTCCTTCTTCTCGATTACCAATCTTCGGTGGACGCTTAGCATACATAGTCCTGCAATATACAATACACTTATTTTTTGATAAGTAAAATTGCATATTATTTTACCGTTTAAACGAGCTTCAGTCATTGTGGAGCGCAACCATGTTTTTACTTGCCTTAAAGTGCTAAACGACCGCTCAACAGTTGCAGTAGTGCACGGTGACAATGAAATTAATAACGCCTTCCTTATATTTGGATAAAATAATCCAGCGTCTTTCAAAATACTCGCCAGCTCTATTTTTTTTTCCTACCAAGAATAATACCAAAGCTCAATTTCTCCTTCCAAATCATCCAACTTATAAAAATGCTCAAACGTTTTTGTGGCATCTTTAAGCTCTTCCAGCTTCAAAGAAAGCATGTTTGACGGGTGCAAACAATGAATTGCAAACGCTGGCCTATTCTCTTCATTAAATCTTCTGTCCAGTGATGAAATTAAAGAATCTATATAAGGAATGTATATAGATCGCTTCCAGTATTCAACAGGTGATGAAAATGGGGGATTTGAACGGTGCGTTTGACGAGAGACTATCCTTGGAACAGACATCTCTATTCCTAAATTGGCTGTGTTTTCTTGAGTAGAAAAAAGCAATCCGTCCACAATACCCTGTGCATTTTTTAATACTTATATATTGTATGCATGTAAAAAAAATTATTATAGAATTAGGTGGGTGCCACGGCCCTCTGGGCCCATACCTAGCTACGCCTATGGTACCGACGGTAACTATACAGTTCACGAGACAATTGAAGTCGAAACAATGTGATTGTGGCAGTTTTATGATAAAAAAAACTTGGCCATGCAGTTATAAATGCATCAAGTGCATTGCTAAACTAACAAAAATAGAGCTCGGCTTCGGGGGCGCAGACCAGGAAAGTGACGGCAGAGAAGTATAGGCATTGTATTGAATGTTATTAAAGAGCAACTAATAAGTCTACAACCTCAGCTGAGGCTGGAAAAGAAAAAAATGCTCCTTGTATTCTAGTAGGTCGGAAAGACTTAACCTTACACTCATATGCAATAAGAAAATGGGGAAGGAAATGTGGCCTAATTAATAAAAAGAAGCTGAACGTTGCAACCCTTATCAAATACCTAGAGAAAATCGGAGGCGAATGAGACACCGTCTAATGCGAAAGAGAACAGGAAGCAACACCAGAACGATCATTGCTTTGCAGTTATTGTACCAGCATTTCTTCAGCCAAAGTTCCTATGGACCACGTATTGGAATCAAGGGATGGGATACCTATCCAAATTATGAGCTGCGAGTTCTGATGCTGGAGTTGGCATCATCATACTGCTTCAGTACCCTCACCGAACTAATCGATGTTACTGACTCTCCTGGGGCCAAGCAGAAATTGGTGATCCCGAGCTCAAAAAGATAACCGTTTAAATCAAAGAATGGCGAGGCAAGTGCATCTCAGAGCGCATACTCAGCATAATTGGCACCCAGAATCCAAGATTGGTCACTAGGATATGGGAGATCTTCCATAGGGGTAAAATGAAAAAATCCAAAGACTCAATGCCGAGATGGTGGCCAATTGTCAAACTCCCAAGATGATAGGCTACTTAAGGGCCAATGACAGAGATTTTGCAAATCCATCTCAACCGGAGCGAGACGACAGCCATCGCTTTGCTGGCAAGAATTATTAAAGTTAAGTTTCATGTTGTTTTAACTCGAGAACATTGGATCTCACCATGTTAACTACCGTTTTATGCGAATACAGTCCGAGAACTTGCGTTCTATGCGTAAAAACATACATATGTTTTTCTCCCTTCAGCGTTGTCATCATCTGGCTTCGATATTATGTATAAGTTAAAAGGCATTTTTACTTGTTTAATTTTCACTGAATATATTAGTTAAGAATGCAACAATAAAAAGAAACAAAATACAATCTAAAAATTAAAAACCCGATTTTCAGAAAAAAACTGTATATATTGAGCTTCACATGTTAGAATTTTACCCGTTTTATGTCTTCCATACGAAAGTCGGTTCTACATCATAGAAAATTAAAAAATATTTTAAATCATTAAAAATTCATTAATAACAAAAATTACCGTAACGTAAGTATTGTGCGAACTTCGTTGGGTGTTATACGCCAGGAAGACAATTCCGAGCCATTTTCTTGGCTCCAGTAATCATTTATTTCGGATACTTTCTCAAGGTTTAAGACTGTAGCGATTTGAGTAAGCCTAGTCATTTTGTCGCGAATCGACCATGAAGTTGCACTAGCCAAATATGCACCTAATACACGTACTTCTTGGTCAAGAACCAAACCCCCTAGCTAAATAAATATTTGTATTACATTAATCATGTATTTAATCCATTATTTGTAAAAATTACTTACACGATTAAAAGTACATTTTTTAATGGCTCTTTCCAGACGCAGCGTAAGCTCCGTAGCTACAATACTAATAAGGGCATCCGTATTGCGTGGTGTAAGATTTTGCTTAAATGTATTTAAAAGGCCGTCAATATGTACAATCAAAAATTGTACAAATGTTTCTCCAGCTTCATACGAAGCCAATTCCTCCTAAAATAATATTATACTTACACTAATTTTTTTCATGACTATATTTTAGTTACCTCTGTAAAATGATGTTTATAATTAAGAAATTGGTCGACCCAAGGGTGAAGACGAGGCTTGATTGCACTTGAACGCAACTGTTGCATTCCAAAATCTACACAAGCCTTTAGAGTGTCTCGAACTGTTTTTAACTCGGCAAGACAACTTTTAATTAATTGCTTCTCTGAATTTGTAATTGCAGGAAACACTCCATTTATCTCTTGCTCCATTGTTTGCCATAAAGTTTCAATATATTCCGTTGACATGTCTGCATTGTTTAGTTGCACTAAGAAATGGACACGGGATTTTTCACTGTCACTAGCTTGAATTCTTCCTTGTTGCAGAGTACTTTGTATTGCATTATATGCCTGAGCTAAGTCAATGTATCCCGAAGGATAACCAAGTTTTAAAGGAGATCGAAGAGCATGTAAAAAGTCACTATCTAAGCATGTTGCAGCATTATTTATAACTGCGCAAGTTCCATTTACAGATTGACTAGACAGGGATCGTCTTATTGACTTACGTAATATAAAGAATACGTCATCCACCATTGAAGAACACAATTGGCCATTCTCATAAGTATCCAGAGCAATAGCTTTCATGACACTCTCTTCCATAAAGTAGCTGTAACAGTATAACAAATATTATTCCTTAACTCGTGTTAAATAAAATTATTTTATATCACCGTTCAAACAGAAGGTAAGTTCCAAGTAATTCTTGCATTTGCCTGCTTAAATCAGATTGACATAGTAATTCATTCATTTTATCCAATTTTTCTTGCTGTAATTGTCTATCCAAGGAACTTTCCTCTATATCCGCCTAAAAAAAACAACAAAAAATAAGCTATAAATAAACCTGATAAATAAAAGAATAAAAGAATCAGCGTTGCTCTGACATCATAATACAAGTTGTTCTCGAACAACTATAATAGGACTGTTCACAACCAAATTCGTAACACTGCCGCCCGCTTAAGCCTGTTCGTACCGAACAGGCACAGAACCACTGCTTCTGCATTTTGCGAGTCGCTCCAAGTGTACCACCTTCATTTTCGATCGAGGGCTACTCTGTGAGTTAAACAGTAGGACCAGTTGTCCCTCGCGGAATCCATCAGAATCCGCAACTCCATCGCACCTGGCTTTCATTTTCTTCCTCTTCCTCGGAATCAGCTCTCTTTCTCTTTTTCGCCTTCTTTTTGCCAGCCTTTCCTCGATTCTTGCTACTAGCGTTCGCTGTACTGCCGCCATTGGTTTCAAATTCTTTGACAGCATCCTCATATTCTTCTTTGGCTTTTGCGGCTTTAGCTTCAGTCTGTGGATCTGCCCTTTATTCTCTCCACCACACTTACGCTGCAGAGCCGCGATTCTTGCCACCATTGGCTTTAAATTCTTTGACGGCATCCTCATACTCTTCCTTGGCTTTTGCGGCTTTAGCTCCATTCTGTGGATTTGCCCCTTATGCTCTCCACCATACTTGCCTTGCAGAGCCGCGATTCTTGCCACCACCGTTCGCTCCACTGCCGCCATTGGCTTCAAATTCTTTGACGACATCCTCGTAATCTTCCTTGTCTTTTGCGGCTTTAGCTCCCTTCTGTGGATCTGCCCCTTATGCTCTCCACCAGATTTATGCTGCATAGCAGCCATAATGTCCTCATAGTTGCTTCTGGCGGTATCGGCCACAGTTTCCAGGACTTGTTCAGCAGTGCCTTTTAATGCCAAGATCGTCTCGGTGCATATCTCCTCCTGCGATTGTAGCTTCTGAACTACACCATTCTCCAGAATATCAAGCTTCTCATGAACATCTTTTTCTGGCCCATCGGATTTCCTATTGACGCTGCGAACTTCTCCCTCCTTGTCAGTCCACTTATCTTTAGTGATGTTAATCCTCATATTCGCGTCCTATAGATATCCTCTAGCTTTTTATTTATAGCACCAAAGTTTTCTTCTATTTTCTGGATAGACTGCATGATCACGGAATGCGTAGAGTTTAAGTCCATGTTGCTTGAAGCTGTAAGTGTACCAATCTCCAGTTCCACTTTTTCTTTGAACGCATGGGTATTGATGTCCAGGCCAAGCCGAATAAACTCCTCCGCTAGCCTCTTCTGCAGCTCTACTTTGCTACCAGCTGTGGGGAGGTCCAGTCTGGTCAACTCCTACCATAGCTGTTTCTCCTTAAGCTCGTTGAACCTCATTTTTTGCAATCCCACTTCTGACACCAATTGTTACGTTTGTACCTTTTTAAAAACGTTTTCCGTGGCTTCTTAGATTGCAATGAAATTACACGCTCAATATTTAAATTTTCAGTACTAACAGCTACTACTTTATTTAATTTAATACCACTGTACTATGCTCAAAAGCAATAGTACACGATCACGGTAAAGCCTAATGCTGGAGTTAATGTCGACGTCGTCAAATGTCAAAAAAAAGTTGAATCGTACGTAATTGTATGAGAGCAGTTAATCTTAACGACGTAAGAAATTTGACGCCGAAAAAGTTCAATCTGTTTGAACTTTTTCGGCGTTGAGAGGTGAAAGAGAGAGATAAGTATAAGCGGGAGAGAAAGCCAAAACAGTGTTCTCTGTATATTCAATGCAGTAGTACACATATGTGTTAACGTCGTCGACGACGTTTACATTAACAGCAAAATGAAATTTTGCGTCGAACATCACAATTTCGGCGTTAAGACGCCGTCAACGACGTCGACATTAACTCCAGCATAACAACTCACTCACTAAATACAGACTCAACACTGTCTGTCTGCTGACTGAACTCTGACTGAACTGAACTTAGACTAACTGCTGACGTTGAAAATGGTATGAATGCTGTTCCAGCTGTAACAATTGATGATATAAATATTGAGGAATTAGTACCTATTGATGTAATTGGCATAAAAATTCACTATGATGTTCGATGGACGGAACACATTTTTCATGTGGGTAATGAAGCACTCAAGTGCCTCGGTTATTTTAAACAGGTTTTCACTCCTTAATATTTATACCACCTATATCCTACCGAAAATGGAATTACTACTCCCATGTATAGGCTTTAAGGTCTATTTCATGTTACTTGAACGAGTACAGGAGAGGATGGCTAAGAAGATCATCGGCAACAGTAGTGCAGCCATCATTATTGACTCACTGGAGCAGCGACGCAACATGGGATGTGTTTCGCTTTTTTATTGTTACTACAATGGAATGTGCTCTGATGAAATTAGAGAATTTTCATTAAATTTTTTTAATAAATAGAATTACACTTGAGCTAATGTTCCAATGGCCATAAAAAATTTAACTTTATTTCCAAACTACATAGCAGGACATAAAAGCGCTGTTTTCAGTGGTCATGTGTTTTTCATGCTTTTTGCCAGTTTTTGGGTAACGATGGTTGTACGTAAATTAGTTTAGTTTAGTTTATTTATTGGTCGACTTCCTATACAAGACTCAATCTATACTTATAGTAAAGAAACGGAATGCGTTAAAAATAAAAAAAACATTAGGAATTATTAAATTCGAATTAAAAGTTAATAAAAAATGAAATATAATTATAAAAATAAGAAACATATATGTATATTAGGAAATTGCACATAATATAATTTAAGAGAATTACATACACAATTTTATTTAGCAGAATTAACTACAAATTTTTATTGAAAACTACGAATTTTTCGAAACAATTACCGTTGATGTTTAATTGTTGACATAGTGGAAGATTATTTTAAAGTCTACCCGCATGAACACAAAATTGCTATTCAGAGACTACATATGTACATATGTAGGTGTTGATGACGAGGTATTATAATGTTTCGGTTTCGTAGCGATTGAAAAAAAAAAACTTATATTTTCAAATATGTATTTGGTAGTTTGAGTATGTATTATTTTATGCAAAAAAAAACATGGTTCGGATTTTTAATGGGCTATCGAAACTGACTCCATAAAGGTTTTTAGAAGCAGTGGAAACATGATGAGATCATCTCAATCCGTACACATACCGTATAATATTGTTAAATAAAACATTTAGTTCGACTAAGTCGCAGTTTGCAAATAATTCACACCTACACAAAAATATTGGAATCAAGTATGGCTTGATAAGCAAGATTATAATTGTGAAGGGTGTAATGCACTGTGTAGACCAGAGCGCTCGTAGCTTAAAATACGACTAACCAACCAGTTAGTTTACATGATTTGTCCAAGTAAATTGATTATTAAAAATTATACCTAGATTTTTCGCTCTATTAACGATTGGAATTTTCTCACCATTTAAAACGATATTCCCAGAAATAAAAGGAGCTATACTTTTTTAGGGTTCAAACAGAGCCCATTTGCATAAACGGAGAGATAAATTTACTTTAATTCATGATGTAACTGTGAGATACCTGTGCAATGTTTTCAGCTGCGATACTTAAAGTTGTATGTCATATGCATATGGATGGAAATTACACTTTGAAAGTATTTTTGCCAAGCCATTTGCATATATTGAAAATAAAAGCGGACCCAAGATGGAGCCCTGAAGCTGTTCCCTTTTAAGTGTATGTTTATCAAACCAAACATTGTTTACAAGAACCGATTGTGTTCGATTTGAAACGCATGATGAAATAAATTTAATTGATGTAACCGAAAATCTGAAAAAGTGTTAATTTACTAATTAATGTGGCATGGTCTACCGCGTCAAATGCCTCGGAGAGGTCAAAAAATACTAAGATATTTAGGTCCTGTTCTCTAATACCAGCCGTATATGTTCACCTACCACAAAAGGAGCTGTAAACCAGCTATGGCTCTTGGGGAAACCGGATTGCTTACTAGAAATCATGTTGTTAATATTTATATATGAAATCATTATACAAAATTTTTTTTCAGTATTTTCGAAATAAAACACAAGATGACTATGATTCAGCGCTGTCAGATATGGCGATTCTTCGCCAAACGCGGCGATGAAAAATTGTTTGTGGCTATGAAAAGCTTGATATTGCGATTGGCGATATATTTGGCGATAATTGAAGTCCATGGCGACATTTTTGGCTATGTTTTTGGCATATTTTATTTAAGTGATTGAGTTTAGTTAATATGGTATGTATACAAAGGCAAATTCAAAATATTTACATGTGTGTCTATATCAAGTACATGCAAGATGACAATACATTCCCAAGAATCATTTTTAGATTTACTTAGATAACATTGACTTTGGCATAGAATTTCAACATGAAATAAATACAACTGCTTTAAATGTTGCTGATATGTTGGTTTTAAAAGAAAGTTCTTTCAGTATTTAAATTTTTTTTAAAGAAATGCTAGATCAGCTGCCAGAAAATATGCATATTTTTCAAATTTATTTTAATTTTTCAATTTCAAAAAGCTGCAACTCTGTTTTTCTTACTTTTTAATTTTTTATTTTGATCTAATTACTGAAGCATTGATTAGTTTTTTTATGTTTCTTGTGAAATTTTTTTGCAATATTTAACCAATGTACCTTTTACTAATTTACTTCAATATTTTTTAATATGAAATGTTTTTTTTTTTTTTAATTTTTGTAGGGATTGTATTTTGATAATACAATAACTGAATTTTTATATGTACATATAACAATATTTGTATTAATAAAATTAAAACAAAAAATTACATTCTTTTATATATTGGCGATATTTGCCCGATTTTGGCGATATTTGGTAAGGCATTCGAATGTTAAACTAAATAAACTGCTACAATTTTTTGTAATAAAAAAAATAAAAATATATTTTATTACTTAAATTCCATTCTTTAATATTTTGGCGATATTTTATCGATTTTGGCGACATTCTACAAGCCATTTGGGGATGAAGCTCGAACAAGACTGGCATCCCTGGGTAATGGAATAATTTTTACATGTTTCCAACTTGAAGGAAACGTAGAGAACATAATAATACTGTTTAAAAGAAGTCACTTATGTAAAAATTTGAATCATAAGTATCCTAATAAATCTGGGATGTAAGTGATCAGTTCCCACTGCGTTGGATTTTACTATTGAGCACGTGGACAAAACATCAAATTGTGATATGCATGAAAAGCGAAAATAATTACCGTTCACATCATTATCTGCATTTAACCCCGATGACAAAAAATTATAAAAAAACATGTTTGTTTGTAACACAGGAGCATTAGTGAACGTTTTATTAAGCATGTTTGCATCTACATACATTTAAAATTGTATACCTTTTCCACCTGACATACATACATATGTATGTATACTAAACGTGAATTCACCCATTCGTTCTGAACGTTCCGAACGCTTTTTTTTATATGTAGTTTGACGTGTCTATTTTTTTGAGAGTGAGAGAAAGAGAGTAAATTTAATGCGGAACAACAACAAAAATTTCTTGAAAACGCCAAAGTTATATTTAGATGTTCTGTAACTCACGTGTTTTGCTTGCGAGTTGCCATATTCGAGGTTGTACATATATACTCGCCAGAGTATAAAGAGACAATGAAGAGGAAAAATGAGCAAAAAAAAGCTTTTTTTAAATTTAATATATTTTATTAAAATTGTCAGCAAAGTCGTCTAGTTTTGATATAAATAAAAAGAAAACATATTTAATTTAATATATTTATCATTTTATTGTTTGTTTAAAGTTCAGTTTATTTTTTATTTTATAATTTGTAACATTTCTAAAATGAGTCTTCTTTTGTAATTTGTTTCTGTCTTTAGTACTGAAACATTTTCAATTCCTTAAGGAATTGAAACACTATCCTAGCTTTGAAAATGTTTCAGTACTAAACACAGAAACAAATTACAAAAGAAGACTCATTTTAGAAATGTTACAAATTATAAAACTTCCACCATTGAATAAAATTAATTTCAAAACAGACACAGACAATGTTGCGCATAGTTATAGACATTTAATAAATAAGAAATGTTAAATTTCATCATGTGTGTGAAGATAAATTTAAATTTAACTAGTACAGACAAAAACCATATTTTTTAGTAATGACAATTTCGCAGTTAACAGAGCTCTGTTAGCAAGTTAACAGAAATCCCAAAATGGACTAGGTTCATTTAAAAGGCGAAATATAGGAACTACGACAAGGATAAAAAAAACTATGTATCAGGATACATGCTCCAGGAATTTCTTAATGAAACTGTGGCAATACGGAAGGCAAAATACATCATGGAGTAGCAATATAGCTCGTTTAAACAAATGTAATTTCTTGAGAAGATTAATGGTGATATTGGAAAAATGGGGAGGGGCTCGTACTACACACTATATAGAAATGGTGGTCCAGGGAGTGCTTAAATGGAATATAATAGTGGGACATCTGAAATAATCTTGGAAGCTTAATAAATGGGATTTGAAAAAAAAAAATTTTTTTTTTAATTTCTGGGGAAGATTAGTGGTCATATTGGAAAAATGGGGAGGGGCTCGTACTACACACTATATAGAAATGGTGGTCCAGGGAGTCCTTAAATGGAATATAATAGTGGGACATCTGAAATAATCTTGGAAGCTTAATAAATGGGATTTGAAAAAAAATTTCTTTTTTTTGAATTTCTGGGGAAGATTAGTGGTCATATTGGAAAAATGGGGAGGGGCTCGTACTACACACTATATAGAAATGGTGGTCCAGGGAGTACTTAAATGGAATATAATAGTGGGACATCTGAAATAATCTTGGAAGCTTAATAAATGGGATTTGAAAAAAAATTTTCTTTTTTTTGAATTTCTGGGGAAGATTAGTGGTCATATTGGAAAAATGGGGAGGGGCACGTACTACACACTATATAGAAATGGTGGTCCAGGGAGTACTTAAATGGAATATAATAGTGGGACATCTGAAATAATCTTGGAAGCTTAATAAATGGGATTTGAAAAAAAAAAATTTCTTCTTTTTGAATTTCTGGGGAAGATTAGTGGTCATATTGAAAAAAATGGGGAGGGGCTCGTACTACACACTATATAGAAATGGTGGTCCAGGGAGTACTTAAATGGAATATAATAGTGGGACATCTGAAATAATCTTGGAAGCTTAATAAATGGGATTTGAAAAAAAAAAAATTTCTTTTTTTTTTAATTTCTGGGGAAGATTAGTGGTCATATTGGAAAAATGGGGAGGGGATCGTACTACACACTATATAGAAATGGTGGTCCAGGGAGTGCTTAAATGGAATATAATAGTGGGACATCTGAAATAATCTTGGAAGCTTAATAAATGGGATTTGAAAAAAAATTTTCTTTTTTTTGAATTTCTGGGGAAGATTAGTGGTCATATTGGAAAAATGGGGAGGGGCACGTACTACACACTATATAGAAATGGTGGTCCAGGGAGTACTTAAATGGAATATAATAGTGGGACATCTGAAATAATCTTGGAAGCTTAATAAATGGGATTTGAAAAAAAATTTTCTTTTTTTTGAATTTCTGGGGAAAATTAGTGGTCATATTGGAAAAATGGGGAGGGGCTCGTACTACACACTATATAGAAATGGTGGTCCAGGGAGTACTTAAATGGAATATAATAGTGGGACATCTGAAATAATCTTGGAAGCTTAATAAATGGGATTTGAAAAAAATTTTCTTTTTTTTTGAATTTCTGGGGAAAAATGGGGAGGGGCTCGTACTACACACTATATAGAAATGGTGGTCCAGGGAGTACTTAAATGGAATATAATAGTGGGACATCTGAAATAATCTTGGAAGCTTAATAAATGGGATTTGAAAAAAAAAATTTCTTTTTTTTTGAATTTCTGGGGAAGATTAGTGGTCATATTGGAAAAATGGGGAGGGGCTCGTACTACACACTATATAGAAATTCAAAAAAAAGAAATTTTTTTTCAAATCCCATTTATTAAGCTTCCAAGATTATTTCAGATGTCCCACTATTATATTCCATTTAAGTACTCCCTGGACCACCATTTCTATATAGTGTGTAGTACGTGCCCCTCCCCATTTTTCCAATATGACCACTAATCTTCCCCAGAAATTCAAAAAAAAGAAAATTTTTTTTCAAATCCCATTTATTAAGCTTCCAAGATTATTTCAGATGTCCCACTATTATATTCCATTTAAGTACTCCCTGGACCACCATTTCTATATAGTGTGTAGTACGAGACCCTCCCCATTTTTCCAATATGACCACTAATCTTCCCCAGAAATTCAAAAAAAAGAAATTTTTTTTCAAATCCCATTTATTAAGCTTCCAAGATTATTTCAGATGTCCCACTATTATATTCCATTTAAGGACTCCCTGGACCACCATTTCTATATAGTGTGTAGTACGAGCCCCTCCCCATTTTTCCAATATGACCACTAATCTTCCCCAGAAATTAAAAAAAAAAAAAAATTTTTTTTCAAATCCCATTTATTAAGCTTCCAAGATTATTTCAGATGTCCCACTATTATATTCCATTTAAGCACTCCCTGGACCACCATTTCTATATAGTGTGTAGTACGAGCCCCTCCCCATTTTTCCAATATGACCACTAATCTTCCCCAGAAATTCAAAAAAAAAGAAATTTTTTTTTTTCAAATCCCATTTATTAAGCTTCCAAGATTATTTCAGATGTCCCACTATTATATTCCATTTAAGTACTCCCTGGACCACCATTTCTATATAGTGTGTAGTACGAGCCCCTCCACATTTTTCCAATATGACCACTAATCTTCCCCAGAAATTCAAAAAAAAAGAAAATTTTTTTTTCAAATCCCATTTATTAAGCTTCCAAGATTATTTCAGATGTCCCACTATTATATTCCATTTAAGCACTCCCTGGACCACCATTTCTATATAGTGTGTAGTACGAGCCCCTCCCCGTTTTTCCAATATGACCACTAATCTTCCCCAGAAATTAAAAAAAAAAGAAATTTTTTTTTCAAATCCCATTTATTAAGCTTCCAAAATTATTTCAGATGTCCCACTATTATATTCCATTTAAGTACTCCCTGGACCACCATTTCTATATAGTGTGTAGTACGAGCCCCTCCCCATTTTTTCAATATGACCACTAATCTTCCCCAGAAATTCAAAAAAAAATAAAATTTTTTTTTTCAAATTTATTAAGCTTCCAAGATTATTTCAGATGTCCCACTATTATATTCCATTTAAGCACTCCCTGGACCACCATTTCTATATAGTGTGTAGTACGAGCCCCTCCCCATTTTTCCAATATCACCATTAATCTTCTCAAGAAATTACATTTGTTTAAACGAGCTATATTGCTACTCCATGATGTATTTTGCCTTCCGTATTGCCACAGTTTCATTAAGAAATTCCTGGAGCATGTATCCTGATACATAGTTTTTTTATCTTTGTCGTAGTTCCTATATTTCGCCTTTTAAATGAACCTAGTCCATTTTGGGATTTCTGTTAACTTGCTAACAGAGCTCTGTTAACTGCGAAATTGTCATTACTAAAAAATATGGTTTTTGTCTGTACTAGTTAAATTTAAATTTATCTTCACACACATTTCATGTGTGTGAAGATAAATTTAAATTTAAGTAGCAGAGACAAGAACCGATTTCTCTAACAGTGCTCATTTTTCGGTTAACAGAGCAATGTTAGCCACTTAACAGTAGTGGGTAATTTCAAGAAATGTGGATAATCTAGGAACTGGAACCGGAACCGTACAAAACAACACATGGAACAGGTGCTCCAGAGTATTCATGTTGGACGCAAGATAAAAGGACATGCAAAAAACGTTCAAAACAATCCAAAAAAGCAATTATAAAAATAGACATTTTCCCGGAGAGATAATGGGTCTTTATGGAAAAATAGGAACTTATAGGTATATCCCACTATATAGAAATGGTGCTCCAGACGGTCCTCTAAGGAGCAGATTAGGTGATATTTCTGAAATAATTTTGAGATTTCAGAAAAATGCATTTGAAAAAAGTCATATTCATTCAAATCAAGTCAAATTCATTTTTCTGAAATCTCAAGAAAAAGAAAAATGGGGACTTATAGGTATATCCCACTATATGGAAATGGTGCTCCAGACGGTCCTCTAAGGAGCAGATTATGTGGTATTTCTGAAATAATTTTGAGATTTCAGAAAAATGAATTTGAAAAAAGTCATATTTTTGAAGAATTTCTTGAGAAGATTCATGACCATTTAGGAAAAATGGGGACTTATAGGTATATCCCATTATCTAGAAATGGTGCTCCAGACGGTCCTCTAAGGAGCAGATTAGGTGGTATTTCAGAAATAATTTTGAGATTTCAGAAAAATGAATTTGAAGTCATATTTTTGAAGAATTTCTTCAGAAGATTCATGACTATTTAGGAAAAATGGGGACTTATAGGTATATCCCACTATATAGAAACGGTGCTCCAGACGGTCCTCTAAGTAGCAGATTAGGTGGTATTTCTGAAATAATTTTGAGATTTTAGAAAAATGAATTTGAAACGTCATATTTTTGAAGAATTTCTTGAGAAGATTCATGACCATTTACGAAAAATAGGAACTTATAGGTATATCCCACTATATAGAAATGGTGCTCCAGACGGTTCTCTAAGGTGCTATTATACTTATTTGCTTTTGTTGATTACAAATAGAAAAATAAGATTGAGTTCTGTTTGTATTCCCATATAGTATTTGCAGTCTGTGGCATAAATATACGAGCTTGAATGCTTTTCAATCATGATTTGGCTAAAAGGGTACTGATGATTTGGTTAGCGCCAATAAAATGCAGGCATATACCTAGCGAAGCCAACAACAAACAATAAAATATTAAATGGTAATTTGTAATAACAAATTATTGTTAAATGTCACTGCATAGCATAATTTACATAGCTGAATTCCGTAACACCAAATGGGTTTCAAAAGCGACTTGTATAATAAAAGTTTACAATCTAGACTGAGGGTAGAATTTCTACCAATCAGCCAATGTATCTGGGTTAACTTAAGTTTTATTTGTGTCAGTTTAGAGTCAATGTGGATTTTCCATGTGAGGCGTCGGTCGAGTTGCATACCAAGGTATTTCACCTGTTAATGTTGAGGAACAACTTGATTGTTGATTCGAATGGGGGAACAAGTATCTCTTCGTAGCGTAAATGTGACATGAACACACTTTTGTTCATTTACTCTTATTCTCCATAAGTTCAACCACAGTTCCAATAGGTTAATATGTTCCTGAAGATATCGGGATGCCTCGTGAGGGTTTTCATGCATACTAAGGCAGGCTGTATCATCGGCAAATGTAGAAGTTAGGATATTACTGCTTAAAGGCATATCACAGGTATAAATCAAATACAAAACTGGCCCCAGTATACTCTCCTGTGGCACACCGGATGAGATAGTTTCGGCCACACTCATGAAGTCTCCTTCCACAACAGTGAACTTCCGGGCAAGAATGTAACTTTCTAAAAGATTTACTATGTTTATTGGCAGATATGTCTTCAATTTTAAAATAAGGCCTTCGTGCCACACTTTATCAAATGCCTGAGAAACATCAATAAAGAGGGAAGAGCAATACTTCTTTTCTTCAAATGTTCTTTTTATAAAATATACCAATCTATGACATTGTTCAATGGTGTTATGCTGACTTCTAAAACCAAATTGATGGTCCGGTATGCACCCATTATCAGTTAGAATTGGGGACAATTTTGTCATGAGAAGCTTTTCGAAGAGCTTTGAAATTGTTGACAGTAAACTTATTGGCCTATATGACTCAGCCTTGGTAAGATCTTTGCCCGCCTTTGGAATCATTTTGACCATGGCAAGTTTCCAGCTGTGTGGATAATACTCCAGTCGTAAAATGCCATTAAAAATAAATAAGAGGATTCTAATAGCAATACGAGGCAAATTCATCAGCATCTTGTTACTAATTCCATCAATACCCGGGGCCTTCTTTGGATTGGTTTCAGGTTTCAGGTTTTTGTACATCACGCATATTAAACTTTATGGGTCGAGGGGGTAGAGCAACTACACTCGGCAAATCAACAGCACCAGTACATGTGTTTGGGGTAAATACGTGTTTTAAATGCCCAGCAAATATGTTACCTTTTTCAGTATTGTTTCTTGCCCAACCTCCGGTAGAAGTGCGCAGGGGTGGTTTAAACTCAACTGGTGTTTTAAGTTTTCTAGCAGCGCGCCACAAGGAGTAATTAGATGCTGCTGTAACATCGAGACCTTCCAGATAGTTCTTAAGAGAAGCAGATTTTTCAGATGCAAGCAACTCTTGGGAGTCGTTAAGTGCATTCTCTAAGTCTAATTTTAAGTTGGGGTGATCTGTGCTGTTGCCATTCCCTTCTAGCTCTTCTTTTTCACATACGAGACGTTCAATATCCGCAGAATAAATTCTATTGAACCCAGTCTGCGGATAGGAAGTAGTGGCATGTTTAGCAGCCTGTTTAATATTCTCGGTAAGATTGGCAATGTTAAGTTCAATATCATCGGGAGTTCTTAGCTTGATGTTTTCTGTACAGTGACTACTGAGATATTTTTTGAACCCCAGCCAATTAACACGATTTATCACCTTCACATATGGGTGAGGTAAGTCACTTCTCAGAGGGCTACAAATTGTAACGATCGTTGGCGAGTGATCGGAGGAGAGATCATGAGAAGCTTCAACATGAATTAAATCCCTAGAGATATTTTTCACGACGCCAAAATCTATAACATCTGGAATTTTTTGTATGTCAGTAGGCCAGTAAGTGGCCTCCCCGCTCGAAATGACGTCCAAGCCCATTTTTGAAATTGTGTTGAACAACGCTCGACCTCTAGGTGTAATAAGACGCGATCCCCAGAACGTATGTTTTGCATTGTAGTCGCCAGCTGCTATGAAACAAGGGCCAAGAGTTTTATAAAAATCGTCGTATTGATCCTCAGTGATTGAAAATCTGGAAGGGGAGTAAATAGATGATATTACGAGATTTAAACAAAAATTTTCGATGCAAATATTCGTTGCTTGTAGATGGTCTGCACAAATGTTCTCAAGAATATAGTGCTTGAGTCTTGACTTTATTAGAACTGCTGATCCTCCGCATGTTCTTCCTCTCGGGTCCTTTGTATCATATAAGGTATAGCCACTAATTTTAAAAAGGCTTCTCGAAGTCAAATGAGTCTCAGATACCAACATTATATCAATATTTTTTACCGAGAGGAAGTGCTCAAGTTCATATTTGTGTTGGCGAATGCCGTTTGCGTTCCAGAAACATAATTTTAACGTGTTCATGGTTTGTTAACTAATGCTAGAAGCAGTGTGTTCTGCATTCGCAGCATTTCTTGCATCATGCTAGTCATATTACTT
Source organism: Germaria angustata (assembly GCA_963681545.1). Classification (NCBI taxonomy): domain Eukaryota; kingdom Metazoa; phylum Arthropoda; class Insecta; order Diptera; family Tachinidae; genus Germaria; species Germaria angustata. Next base: position 53,735,297 of record OY812999.1, on the reverse strand, counting down.
GTAAAGTTGTTTATAGTTTGCACCAGATTATCAATAGTACCTTCAAGGCGATTAAAATTAAAGCTTGCGTTTGTATTTGTTGTGTTATTTGGTGGTGACACTTTTTGCATGGGAACGGAGTTGATCTTCACAGCGTCAGCATACGATACTTGTGTAGAGATTGGTTGGGCCATAGGAGGATAAGCAGCGGAGTACGTATTTCCTGTTTGAGCTGGGGTTACTTTAGGCTTTTGACTCATAGCCTGTTTTACGAAAGAGTATACAGGACATCCTCTGTAGTTAGCGGTGTGATTACCTCCACAATTACTGCACTTTTTTTCCTTTTGATCCTTTGGCTTATTGCAAATAGCAGTGTTGTGTAATTCACCACACACAACACAAACAGTAGGTAATTTACAATACGTTTTTGTATGGCCATATTCTTGACAATTATGGCATTGTACGGGTCCTGAACGCTTGTGTGCTTCTTCAACTGTGATTTTCCGGTATAACAGATATTTCAAATTATAAATGGGATGGGTCTCATTTTTCTTCAATAATATATCATTTGGCTCAAGTTCCACGCGAAATAAAGGTTGGGGGATCTTCTCCCTGTTTATTATGTTGGATACATTTTTTACTTTGAATCCTTGGAGGGTGAGAGCATCTTTTATTTCAGCAGGGACAACGTAAGAATCTATGCCCTTCAAAACGACCTGTAAGCCTTTAGCGCTCTTAAGCTGGAATGTGTAAAAACTTGTTTTATTTTTTTCTAATTCATTAACCATTTTGCGGAAATCCTTTTCTTCATATATTTGAATTTTAGTTTCATCAATGTTACCACGTTTAATTGGAACAATGTGAAATGCCTTTTCACCAATGACCGAGATTAACTTCTTAATAAGTGTGTTAGAATTTTTTTGTCTAAGATAGATTGGTGGTGGTTTTGAGGTTTTTTTCGAGGATGCTTCGGGTTTGTCATTGTCATCCTGCAATATTTTAAAACGGTTTTGACGGTTAACTGTTGCGGCGTCGTTATCCCTGGATATCTTGGGAACCGATGAGATTTTAGATGAATTTGGGCTTCGCCCGCGCTTTACTACTGTGATATATCTGTCCATTCCGACAGGCACTTTAGGTTTCTCAATATTATTGTCTATAGTTATAACTGGGTTAAGTGATGAACACGAGCCCGGAGCGGATAATGGCGCTGATTTAAATAGGGAAGTACTAGGCAGCGGTAATGTTATAGAATCACTACTTGGCATCGGAGTAAGTGAAGTTGATCGCTCACGTAAAATTGGCTTTGCCGTTAGAAAAAGACTATCATCAAATTTTTTATTTTTATTGTTTGCATTAAGAGCTTCAGAACTCACAGTAAAATAGGCATTTCTACCGTTAGAACTCACTTCACAATTTTTTGTTTTTGAGGTACTCATACAGAGTATTCCTCAGTCACTTTGTTTGTGGTTTTTTGTTTGTTTTTGTTGTTTCAGTTTTTACGAAAAATAATATTAATGCAAGTAAAGCAAATTTAACAAAAACTGTACTTATTACGAATATTTTTTTGTTTGTATTTTTGTTTGTTTAGTATGTAAAAAAAAAACTCCGCTAACACGTCTGTTCACTACGAAGGTTCAACAAGACTGAAATTAGTATAAATGGCTGTATAAATTTTTAATAAAAATCAGAATATTTTTGACTTCAAATCAAAATTTTCTCATGATTCTAACTGAGCACTTTAACCGCAGCTAAGTGCAGCATTCAAAACTTCTTAGCAATATTTACACTTACACTTAATATTACACTTTACAACAACCCTAAGTCCACTTAGCACCACTGTGATTCGCCACTTCAAAATACCCTCAGCGAAATTTCACTCACTTTGTCCAATTTTTCAGGAAATTACAGCATAATTAATTTCTGCTTTCCTTTTTTATGTAAAATTTCAATTCGAATAATAACTCATGAAACTGGAGTTAGTTTGTGAAATTAATTCCTAATATAAGAGGCTACAAAACGTGTATAACAACATGTATTAAAAATACTCTCCAGCAAAAGTACAAAATCAGACTTAAGCACTTTTTCCTAATAGGAGTAGAAATATGACTTTCAGATCGATAAGGTATATTTGTTTGATCAATATTATTATTCCGTTATTTTAATGCCCTTAAAGCTGTAATATTATGCTTACCGCAATGCGCCTCTTCATAAATCGAAAATACAATTCAGCTCTGGAATGCATGACTGTTATCTCTGCAATTGTAGCATCGATATCTTTGGGGTTTAACTTATCAATAGAACCACCCGATGAACTCCGATAATGTCCTGTTACTGCAGAACTGGCGTTACTACTTGTGGTACTCCGAGAGTATTTTTCTTTAACTTGTTGCGTTCTAAATGCTATTTTCCGATTTTTATTAAATTCAAGCAATAAGTTTTTTACATCTTCATCGCACTGACGTTGAAGCACTTTTAACATATCTAGCAAGTAGCCAGATCCATAGCATCCTTCAACAATGGGTTGATTCACTTCAATTACTCGAGCAAAATTTTCCAACAACGTTGTTAATGTGTCTGCAAAAGCTAGTGACAATCGTTTTTCTGCTTTAGCTATATCCAGTGAGTTGCGCAATTCTTTTTGGGCTTTAATAGACAATTTTAAACAGATATAATTAGAGAATTTTTCAATGCCTTCTAGATGACGTCCCAACAAAGGAAATATTTTAAAAAATCTCTCGACAGACGCCAAATCATCTTTTTTTACAGCCTCGTCAAATCTTCGCACTATCAAGTCACGCATTTCAACAGTTGCCCTTTCTAACGTTTTTATAGCTTCACTAACCGAACTTACGGAGCCCTGAACATCGTCTGCAGTCTTCTTTAGAAGTTGTAGGTCCATTGCCAAAAAACGGTTTATGTGACCCGCACCAATTTCAAAATCTTCTTCGGCAATAGCATTCATAACACCTTGACTACACAATTGTAAATCAATTAGGTCATGCACCCGCTGTTGACACTCTGAAACACGATTACGTGCAAGATCTAACCGCCTTACTTTGGCACTTACTGATTCGGCCAATTGGGCAGTCTGCACAATTTGGATATCCAATTTGTTTGAGTCTCTGCTCACGTCATTAAGCATTATCATTGCTTTAGTTATTCTTCTGATATTTGATTCTATTTGACATTGTTTAGCCAAAAGACAATCTAGATCTGTTTGAATTTTATCCTAATAAGTGTAATTGATGGTTCACATATTAAGTCATTTCTTTTTAATACAAGTGATGATATTAACCAACCTCCTTGTTTTTAATCTTATTTAAAACAATATCCACTTTTGAGCTACTCCCAATATCGGAAACTCCAAAAAAATTCTCCAAATCGATTTTACTCATTATCACAGAATATATTTCAATTTAGTTTATGTCATAAATGTATATTCTGTGGTTTATGTTCATTACTTCAATCTGATTTCAAAAACAAAGGCACAGAAAGCGAAGACGATTAGCCAACTGTCGGATCTTGGCTGCCGACAGTCTGCGCAAAGTATATTTTGTGCCGTCTGTAAGTAAGTCAGCCGCCTTTACTTAAGAACTACTAATATCATGTCTTTATGTAGAGTGTCAGCTGACAAATCAGTCACAATAGTAATGCTACTTAATGAAAACGAATCAATTGTCTTCGTCACGTAAACAAAACTGCAGAATATAGATTTTTGCAATGCAAATGTAAAAATTTGCCATTATTTAGAGATGAAAAGCCATATAAAGTTAAAATATATATTAGATAACGACAAATTAATAACAACTGACAGGATTACCTGCGATATGTTTTCATTAAGTAATGCCTTAAATGTTTTTTACACATAAGTATTAATAATACTTTTCAGATACATACAATAATTCAATTAATTTGTTTAAGCTCTAATATAAATTACACTTAACGAAAAAGTTTATTTATTTTTTTGTTTAGATTACATTAATTTGCATATATGTACTCTCACATTTCTAAAATTGTTCATATTTTTTTAATTGGTGTGATATTGCTTCTCTGACATAATTATGTATACCATTTCTTCCGTTTAATATTCCGATGCTTCTCCACGTTTCAGTTTTTGCGTGTAAGCCTCTATATATTTTATATTAGGCCCAGTTTTTAACTTAATGTTTAAATATGCAATTAGTTAAATTTTACATCAATTTAAATTTTATTTAAATACAGGTTCAGTTTTTCAGTGTTAAATAATTCTTCATATTAAATCGCAATGAAAATATGGTAGCACTATGAAATGTCAAAAAATGTATTGATAACTTCAAAGAAAACAGCTGTGCACCGTAATTAAAAAGTGTTTAATAGTACAAATCATAAACAAATGTATTCTGTGGTACATATTTGTTAAAAGAAATGGAAAAAATAATCATGAAAAAAGAAGCCCAAACTTCTCTTCCAATGAAATTGATTATTTATTAACTGCTGTTAAAAAATACAGCAGCATAGTCGAGAATAAAGAAAGGATAGAGCGGGCGCTGAAGAAAAGCTGAGTGGTTGGAAAAATATAGAGCGTGAGTTCAATAGTGAGTTTACACACACTTTCCGTTCCCACAAACTGCTTAAAACTAAATATGGAAATATAAAGGCAACTGCAAAACAAAATTTTGCCTTTGATAAGCGGCAAAGGTATGCACAGCCATCAAAAACCATCACATTTCATTACACTATACTGGAAATATGCCAAGAGTCGCAGATGTTGGGACGGACATCCAGCTACGATTGTGATGCCAATGAAAATGGTAAGTTTTGCTATATTATTTATAGCTAATTATAAAAAATCTGTGAAATGTTATATTTCGGTCTCTACAGGTATTGAATTCATTGAAGAATACCTTGATGAAGGCATCGCAATAGTGGAAAAAACAAAGAGGAAGAAGTCCCTATTAAAAAAGAAGTCGATGGTAAGTTTTACTTAGAAATAAATGAAGGTTTTATATGTATCTAATTCTGTACCCCTGTGTTATTTCATACATACATACCAGAGAACTTCAAAATCACGATTTTTCTTGATTTTATTCAGCACAAAAATTTTTGTTCATTTTAAAGAATAAAGAAAAATTCAATGATGATTAAAAATCATATTCATTCTGCTGTACACATCAAATTCTGATTATGAGTAGAATTAAGAAAAGCATTTTATGAACAAGTTCGCACAGGCAAGAGAAAAGCTTGCTGTAAATTCATTGTGTTCAAGCGTTCTTATTCTCATTAATTCATACAACATGTTTGAACCGATCGTCTGTGTGGCTTGAGCAATATGATATACCAACAATGCTAACAACATAACCAATTCAACATTGATAAACATTTGCTTTTTTTTGTTTGCTTGGCTTTGTTTTTTATTGTGAAACATGTGCGGGATTAATGGTTCAAATTTACATACGTGCACTGTTATAACTTAACATACAAGTTTCCGTTAATAAATAAATAAAATAATAGTTAAAAAAATGTAATAATTTTAATAAATTGTTGAGTTTTTACTTAAAAATAAATATCCCGTTTTTTATTTATTGTACTGTTTTTGTATCATAATGTACATACTACATTAAAAGCAACTGTAAGTTAAAATAAAAAAAAAGCTTGCCTTTGTTGATAGGAATGAACGAATTCATACACAATGATTTCTTGCTTTTTGTACTGCATTGTTAATCAAAATTTTGTGTGTTGAGTGGAAAAGGCAAGTACACGAGCTGACAAGTTTGATTCGACCTATGATAAAAATAAGGCAGTGTTCAACGTGCAAGTGGTTCGATTGCCTTAAAATGAACAACGTATATAAAAGTTTGAACAAGTTTGATTAATAAATTCATTCCCAGTTTAAAGAACATTATTTTTATGAGTCAACCGATGTGTAAATCATCTGAACCAACAGAGAGGCATTTGTTCGGTTGCTTTAATATGAACAACAAAAGAAAGTGTGTTGGCAGGTTTGATCATTTGCTAATAAAAGACAAGTTTTTCGTGCCTTTGTTATTGTTGAACGGTTTTTTAATCAACAAGTGAAGTTCTCTGATACATACATACATATGCAATTGTTTTTTTTTTAGATAATACATTTTGGTTAAAATACACCCCCAAGATGCTCAAAAATCTAGTCAACAGAGCGTTGAAACAGGCGAAGAGCCGAGGTACTTGGGAGAAAGTGGCGGAGGCGAAATTGGAAAAGCAGAACCTGGAACTCGAGTTTCTAAGAGAAAAACAGAACTTGGAATTGGAAAAGCCTTGTTGCCTTTTTTATTTATAAATATATATTTATATGTATATGTGCATATGTATATACATACATACTTATATCTATAATTTTTAATTTAATTTACGTATATATTCTCTCTTATGTTAATTTCTAAAAAATATTTTTTAATTTTTTTATTGGACGCCAAGAAATTGAGAGGTAAACTAACGTCAAAATCATATGTTAACTTTCTGGACTTCAAATAAACTTTAAATGTCCAATGTTGCTCATGTAAGTTACAATTAAATAATCCTTGAAGAACTGTATTTCGGATTTAAATGGAATTTAAAGCTAAATGATATTTAAATGCAAAGTTAAAAACTGGGCATAAGCCATTTGAGTGTTTAAAGCGGAAAGTTGATTGATGTGTACCTGTTACATTTTAATATGGTTCGCATTGCTCTATTTTCAAGTTTTTGATCTATCTGTTGTGTACTGCAGCATGAATATAAAATTATAGATCGGTATTCGAAATATTGAATTATGTATGTTAATTGCCGTTAAAACTCATATTTGATTTCTTATAGTTTTGAAATAAAAACAAATTTCTTGCCAACTTTTTTACATATATGTAAGTACATACATATAGTCAATATGTGTTTAGAATTTCAGTTCTTCGTCAATAATAAATCATGAATTTGATAATTTATTTTAAAAACTTGGTTCCTATTTCTATGTATTTCTAAAACTTTCGTGTTGTTTTCATTAAAGTTGTTTATTTTAAACCATATATTAACACTTTCCATATCTTGTGTAAGATTATCATGGCATCGTTGACTGTATTCACCAATAAGCGTATCATCTGCACAATATAAGGAAGCGTACGCTTATATCTGCATAGTGAATTATCTCGTATTTATCCAATATTTTTGCTGGATCATTTATATAATGAATATTTTATATATATTATGAAAAATTTTTCGCAAGCTAGCAAGGTATTAATTGGTCAGAATTCTTTTTATTTTTTTTACACCTTTTCAATTAAATTTTTCAGTTTTCTAGAAATACGCCTGTTTTTTAAGGTTCATTTATTATATCAAAAATTGGTTTGAATATATACGGGTATGTTCTAGAATCTGAAAGTGGATTACTTTAGCATTTTTGGTGTTCTGCAATTCACATCCCAATGTTTTTATTCGTTTTCAATTAGAGTAGTAAGGGGTGGGTGAAAGTAAAACGAATCGTACTTTATTCTTATAAATGCTAACATTATTAAGAAAAATACAACTTTGGTTTTTAGTTTAAAGTGTTATTTATTCAACTTCATCAAAAAATTTAAATTTTCACAGAAATATTTATAAAATTTTTTTTTTTCAAACTGCCAAAAATTTCAATTTGGTTTTGGCAGATCTTACTTGAGTAAGTAACTGCCATACCTAAATAAAAGCGTCAAGCGCAACGTTTTTTTATGATGAGCTTTAACGCTGAAATGCCATACCTAAATAAAAGCGTCAACGTTATGTCAAAACGATTAAAACAGGGTTATCGAACAAACAAATCAAACAACCCTGATTATTTTAACAGGTTGCCGGACGACATTGTTGTTTGTGATTTTGTTATTAAAATTTTGTTATTTAAATTAAAATTAAAATAAAATAATTAAAATTTGAAAAAATTAGTTATTTAGAAGAGTTAGAAGATTTTTTTTATCATTTGGTAACTTTTAAAGCGAATTTTGGTTGTAAAAATTTTTTGGGTGTGGCAGCACTAAGCATTAATGACACATTAAAAAAATAAACAATAGTACTTCTGCAGTCAACTTCACTTCTTTACGCGTTGTCAAAATCGGATTTTCCAATAGCAAAGCGTTGACGCCGCGTTATTTCGGTATGCTCCATACAAAATGTATGGGCATGAGAACTTTTGACAGCCAGAAAACGCTTGACGCGCCAATTTAGGTATGGCAGTAAAAAGACATGAAAAAAATACAACAATTTTGTTTATGTTCAAAAACACAAAGTTGCCCTACATACTAAAGTTTGATATGTCAATCACAGAGTACTCAACCAGAGTACTCAACTTTGACGTATAAAAAGGGTCCGAATCATATTCAGAGTGACCGTTAAGAAATTTGGAAAAGTGGCACAAAAAGGGGATTTAAAATAAAAAAGTGGCACCAAAAGGGGATTTTTTTGCAAAAAGGGGCAACGACTTAAGAAACGGTAATTTAAGACAAAAACACGGTTTTAAATTTATTTATAAAACAAATAAAATTTTATTTGAAATAATTTAAAAACATAACAAAAACATAACAATAATGCAAAATATGTATATTAATACAATAGTACACTAGGTGTTCCTGAGCATATAAACATAAAATATATTTAATACAAGATACATAAAAAAAGATTTTGTAACTCAAGAAAATAGGGTATAGTAAAACTATATTTTTGTTCTTTGTGACCATTGTGTAAAATTTCCTGAAGTTTTAGTTTTTTGGAGTTTTGGAAATATATTTTTTGACAAGATCTTCAGTCGGACACCAATCTTCCAAATCAACTTCTAATAAATTTATTGCCGAAAGCATATCTTCACAAGTATTAACCTTTAATCTATTTGACAATTTATCTTTCATTAGCGCTAATTTTGAAAAAATACGTTCGGCACAAGGACTACTATGAGGCAAAGTAAATACATATGATGAAAATTTATATAAATTCGAAAATAAATGTTCACCAAATGTATTTTTTAGCTTTCCTATTTCGTACCAAAAACTTTCCGGATTTGAATTTATGAAGATATGCTCATAGCTTTTATCATTTATTTTACTCTCTAGTAATTTAAATTCATTAATAAACTCTTCTGGGTCAGGTATTATATGTGGGAACTCTGATACTATTTCGAAATAATTTATGTCTTCATTTGTCTTAAAAAAAATGGATCTAAATATCTAAATGCCTTAAGTTTTTTGTCATATATGTCAATTGTTGATATTATTTCACTATACAATTTTTGGTAAAATTTTAATAAATTGCATTTAATATCAAGTATACAATCCTTGGAAAGTTTTAAATCACATAAGAAAAGTATTTTTACACAAGCAGATTGCTGCGAAAACTTACTAGTGATGATTTTCCTAAAAAAGGGGCAAAAAGGGGCAGAGTATTGCAAAAAGTAGCAGATTTAGTTAATTTTAAAAAAGTGGTATCAAAAGTGGCAGACGGCATAAACTAGAACTAGACTCGACAACTTTGTAAACATGCATAAAGTTTGTGTGAAAGGGAGAGCTAATCTACTTGTTTTTATATAGATATCTCTTCACACAAACTTTATGCACGTTATACAGTTTATGCAAAATATGATTCGGACCCTTTTTATACGTCAAAGTTGAGTACTCTGGTTGAGTACTCTGTGGCAGACGGCTAGAAAAGTGGCAAATTGATACTTTAGTGGCAAAAACGGTCACGCTGATCATATTTTGCATAAACTTTGTATAAATCATAAAGTTTGTGTGAAGAGATATCTATTTAAAAAACAAGTAGATTAGCTCTCCCTTTCACACAAACTTTATGCATGTTTACAAAGTTGTCGAGTCTAGTTCTAGTTTATGATGTCAATGAAAAATGAATTTTTTTAAGGAAATTAAAACTAATTTCATTTATATATTTATATATATATATATATATATATATATATATATATATATATATATATATATATATATATATATATATATATATATCTATTTCAACAATAATTATAATAATACGATTGCATTTAGTTGTAAAATCACAATGTAATAATCAGGCAATACTTTGTTTTAACAACATATGGTGCCAAGACAACGTAGTCGATATGCCTATAACCGGCAAACAGCCGCGCTGATTAATAACGCAACTAGAAGAAGAAAAGAGAATAAAATCAGTGATTACCAAAAATTTATTGGTTGTGTATTAGTGAGTATGATAGAGAGAAAAAGTTGGGAGAATTTATTTATTTACAGCCATAGAAAATTTTAGTAATATACACTATCCTATCATTTTGTCAATATACATAAAGTTAATTTTTTTAGATATTTATTGGGAAATAAGAAATTCATTAAAAAAAGAAATATTCTATGGCCTATGGGATAAAATCTTCTACATTTATAGTCTTATGACGGGGTAGAGTTTTATCAGATAGTGGAAGAGATTCTATAACAATTGCTTGATAAAAACACCATCAATAAATGGTCGACCTTTTCTAGCAATGTCCAAGCTTATTAAGCTTGAAATCGCCGTTTTCATTTTAAAATCTAGTTTTGGTTCATAAATTTCCCCTCCTTCTAACCATACTCTTATTTAAAAAAAAAAAAAAAAAAAACATTCCTTTATGTCTAACAAAAAGCTCTTCCCTTTCCTTATCATTTGTTATTAATTTGGCTATAAAAACACTCTAAATGTCTTTTAAGAACAAATTTTTTACAGCCCTTAAATGTGTTATAACACAAAATGCATTGAATTTGATCAAAAGCATTTTTAACATAAAATATTTTTTGAGTGTCATCGATACGTTGTCGACGACTAAAGAAAAGAGATTAAACAATACGTGTGAATTCTCTCAGCACAATTGTGCTATGAAATGGTAAACACTGATAAAATTAATAATCTCTTTTAAAAAATTGTAAAATCAATCAAATATAAGGTCTTTGTATTTGTGGATGTGAATTTAAACAAGAGCATGTTTCATACACAGAATATACACAGAATACCCAACTTTGACGTTTAAAAACGGTCCGAATCATATTTTGCATATACTTTGTATAACGTGCATAAAGTTTGTGTGAAGAGATACCTACATAAAAACAACTAGATTAGCTCTCCCTTTCACACAAACTTTATGCACGTTTTCAAAGTTGTCGGGTCTATGTGTAGTTTATGGTTTCATATTCAAAAGTTGTACGATGAAACGGTATATCAAATCAAGCAGATGAACCAAAAGCAAATAATTTTATTTTCGTTCGTTGTCTTTTTTGAGAGTATTAAATAATTTTATTTTCATTCTATGTTTCTTTAAGAATATTAATTTTGTTTTTATTCGCGTAGAAAATTAATTGAAAAATTTGAATATCTTTATTTTCATACTCTGTAAATTGGTTTACACCCAATTTTCACGATGATTTTTTAAGACATGTCTTTTTTATTTTCTTTTAAAGTTGCTCCCAAAATCATGTCACTTTTTCATGATGATTTTTAAAACATGTCTATTTCTTTACTGTTGTTGTAAAAAAAAACTCTTATTTGACAGCCAGAGTTGTTTTTTTTTTACTTTATCTTTAATTCCTATTATTCCTATAATTTGGGCGCAAAAACGGAATTTGAGAAGTAAAGTATTTAAAAAAGTAAATTTTCTTAAAAAAAATTAAAATTGGGTGCTGTACAGAAAAACCTCGAAGAAAGCAATGGAGGTAAAACTAGTTGACTAAAACTAGTGAGTGGGTGAAGCAATGGCGGAAATGTTGAGTGGAGTGGGGTACATGTTCGTTTCTTATGAACGACTTCTTGGGAGATAAGTCGTCTTTTCTAAACTATATCAGAATAAGCTGAGAGACATTTAATTTGATACTCGCAAAAATCGAAGGTGATATAATAAAACAATATACCATCTTGAGAGAAGCGATAACTCCAGCAGAGAAACTAGAAGCCACACTTCGATACCTCGCTACTGGAGAGTCAAATTATCAGACGAGACTATCGGAAACCTTTCGTTGTCGTGCAGTTCCGGAAGTATGCCAGACAATTTGGAAACACTTTAAACATGACTATTTAAAGGTTTTGAACTAGGTACATATATGAAAAATAACTTATTTTATTGTGCCTACTCATAGAATGTAATACTTCGGTTTATTATTTTGAAATTAAAATAAAACAAGTTAAATTATTATAAGTACATTAATTGAAATAAATTCGTCTTTTATTAAAATATAACTTTAAAAAGTATGTGTATATCATTAGCTCTTGGCAGATTGTGAACAAAGAGCTATATCGCTTGACACGGTCCATATAACTAGGATTACGTACATCATACAAGTTTTCATGTTCCTGATATTTAGATATTAAAAGCTCCACAATTTCGTTTTTCCACATGGTTTATATTTATTTGCACTTTTCATTTATATATTAACTAGTGGACCAGGCGAACTTCGCCTCGCCCCAATTTTAAGCCTTCAGACAAACTTTCTATTTTTTCATTTAAAAGGCTATTAAGGAATAATTTCAAACAAAATTTCATACAAAAACTCGATTTTTGATTTTTCCAATTTTCCGACTTTTCCGGGGGATTTTACAAAATTTTCTTCCATAAAAACCTTCTCCTCGAAAATACCAACCACTGACAAAAAGTTTTACAGAAATCGGCCAAGCCGTTCTAATTTTATGAATTATTGGATTTTGCCACGCCCCTCCGCCCACAGACCGAAAATAAAAAGTCGGACTTCACAGTGTCACCCGCCCGAGAATTCGGAAGGTTCCCTGAAAATTTCGTCAAAATCGGTCCAGCCGTTTTGGAGCCATTACGTTACATACATACATACATACATACATACATACATACATTCATACACACATCCTATTTTATATATAGATATATGTATCTTTTATATACACACAAAACAAAAAACAAGCACTTGTCGCTTTAAAACAAGAAAAATAAAGAAGAACACAGAGAAATAACTACCTTAACAGACGAATGCAAATAAAATATAATAGTAAAATTGCGAATGACAGCTAAAAGGAAGAGATGTATTTTTCTTCATTGTTGTTGTAAAAAAATCACGAAAACAGAAACCATGTTTCTTTTGCTATCCCTCTTTCTTATCTACCTAATATGCCTAAAAACAAAAAAGACATGTCATCAGCCTATGGGAAAAACATGCTGGATTCAGAACACCAATTTATAAATTATGGGGATTCAAAAAATTTTTCGTTTTCAATCCGAGTCGAAACCTGGAACATACCCGGTAATGATGGATAATTATAATGGCCTAATGCTTATCTCTGAGACCCATCTAACGTCTAGACGCCTTAAACACTAATTATTGAATGACCTCTGTGAAGAATACCTTCAAGCATCGAACATCTGTATTGAAGGCTTTCATCAGAGCCTGGTGATTTCTTCAATGTATTGCCCCACTAGATTTTCAATTACTAAAGGCCAATACAGTTCTTTTGACAAATCACTAGGGCCACGTTTTTTTTTTGGCAGCTGGCGACTATAATGCTAAACATACGTTCTGGGGATCACGATTAATCACTGCGTTTTGCTTGATACAATATCTAAAATGAATTTTAATATAATTTCGAGTGGACAAACAACATACTGGCCAACATATCAACAAAAAGTTCCTGATGTTATTGATTTTAGATTTTGCTTTAGATTTGTCGTCAGACCACTCCCCCTTATTGTAACCATATATGAATCTGCATCACTCACGACCGATTTAGTGATAGCATTAACTGGTTAAATAAAGGAAATATCTCAGTGTGCATTAAGTTTTAAGCAGGGTGCTCAGCATGTTCTTCTTCCCATCGATGATTGGGGTATAACCGAGTTTACTCCGTAGATGTGGAAATGCTTCTAGCTGAAAAAAGGAAGTACGAGAAGAGAATGGCAACGTTATCGATTACCTCAACTAAAAACGAGGCTAAAAGAATGTACTCTACAGTTTAAAAGACTTCTAGAGTGGAAAATCGCTATAGCAATACCTACGAGAATTAAATGCAACTCTACAAAGAGATTATTCACTATGGGAAGCCACCAGAGGGTTTAAAAGGCCCATTAAATAAGCCTCCCTGCATTGTTTGAATGGAAACTGGGCAAGGAATGACAGCGAAAAAGGAAGTCTTTTTTATTGAACACCTACATAAGTAAAGCTTTCACGCCAAACACAACTATATTGCTGGCCTAAACTTGAAGAAAGTCTCAGGTACTGATAAAAATATTAACAAAATGTTCCCAAAATTGCCTAGTATATATAATATCCGGCTGAAAGAAACGATTCCATGATCACTATGATCCCTAAGCCCGGAAAAGATCACACGTTTGTAGAGTCCTACAGACCTATAGCATGGCAGACATATCCCCTATCGAAATTAATGGTCAATCAATATTGAGGAGAAATTCAACATTAAGCTTATATTGCAAAATTATTCTATACAACCTAAACATACATACATACATATATAAAGAAACTCGACTGAGAAGCAGGGGGACTCTTGCTCTTAGCCGAATACGAGAGACGTGAATACAACACAGAAGACCCCGCAGAAAATAGTGTTTCTGTCTGACATTAGCTTAGCTCAAATAAATAATAATTTAGAATTAAGATTCGAAGCTTATTGTTAGTTCAATTTAATTGAAGATTCAATAAAAAAAAAAAAACAAAAATAGTGCTAAAAAATTATCATATCAAGCATAACTTATCCGGAAATTAAATATGGAACTTATCACGGGTACGTTGGGAGTATTTTTCACAGTTTTTAATCTCGGAATCTATTGATTTTACGTTATTTATGCAATTTTTCGTATTTCATTGGTAAACCAATCACATTTAAAATTTTCTGGTATAAGTTTTTTATGTAGTTAATTTTTTTCACTGCAGTTTTCAAGTATTTATCGAATAGATTAACATTGTCGTTCAGATTATTCTTGTTATTTATTCTCTGTATATTTTGTATATCAATGTTAAATTGGTGTTTACTATACTTCAATATTTCAATTTCAATATGTTGCCGAGATAAATATAAACCAAATAGGTTTATATTTATCTCTATCTATTATTATCTCTATTGCTTCGTGGTTTAAAATTGTAATCTTAATATTAACTTTTGCAGGGATATTTCGACTACTCAACACTATATACTCGTAACCTATTAAAATTTTGTAGTTCTATTTAATGCCTTTGAATTCGTCTATTATTTGCTTAAAGCCATTACCATCGAGTATACATTTAATTTTGTTTATATAAAAGCTTTCAATGTCAATCAATATTAAAATCTCCCGCTATTATAATACCAGTTTATGCTAGTTAGTTCTTGGAGACTTGTCTACAGCAGCTACAACAAATTTGTTATATTGCACCGTATGTGCTATTATCGAAATTTTTGAGTCAACAATTTTTTCGACGATTTTTTACTTTCCATTTCTTTTTAAAATATATTATAATTCTACATTTCCTTTTTGAGTTCGACAGTTTTGATTATAAACTGCTAACTGTGTTTCGGCCTTGCCCACTTCTATAGTTGAATGAGTTTCCGATACAATAACGAATTAAAGCTTTCCTATTTCTAAAAGTATCTCCATTTGGTTGAAGTTATTCAATAGACCTTGTATATTAGTGTATATTCCGTATATTTGCCATGGTAGTTATGTCATAAGGCCTATCCTTCTTTTCAAAAACCAAGAATTCCCTGCAGTTGTTTTCGCATATTCCCATGTAAGATTGCACTGTCCTAGTTCTTGAAGTGTCGTGCGTCTCCACTTTATTCTTTGGCCGACCACGGTTCTTGAGCCTTGAGGGTGCCACTCTAGCGCCATCCTTGTTATACAATTACGATTCTTTCTGATAGTACAATCGATCCACCTCCATTTCCTACGTTTTATTTTTTTCATTTGTGTTAGTATGGGTTCCCCGTTGGTAAGGTTCCAGAGATCCGTGTTGCTGATGTCGTTAGGCCAGAATATTCTGCATATTATTCTGAGGCACTTGTTGATGAATACCTGTAACTTTTGCGGGATGGTTTTCGATTCTTACCAGGTTTCACTTCCCTACAACAGAGTAAACTTTACACATGCTCTGAATATTCTAAGCAGTGTACACCTATATTTATAATATTTATTGTGCACTCTCTTAAGTAATAATTGCCGTAGCATTTATAGCTTATTATATTTAAATATATTATATTTTGAATATATCAGTAAATTCATAAATTCTAGATTTTTCCCATTCAATATTAACCTTTTGAACATTCAATTCTTCAATATACATATTATTCTTTATCTATCTCAATTAATGCATTGTATATCATATGACCATTTTTTTATTCAAATATATTTATAACTTTAACTTCGCTTTTGTAGAGTATACATATACTTTGGCTTTTTTAGTTTTTCCACAATTTCATTCTCTGTGAATTTCGAAGTCATACCGATTAATTTTATTTTCATATCCATTTATGCAATTCGGAACTTTAATATCATATAAATCACTCATATCATTCTGCAAAACTTCTTTAATTTTCCCTTTCTTGATTGTTATCTTTTTGAATTGTAATCGATTTATTTTTCTTTGTTCCACACTTGAAATTTCAAGCACATAGTAGATTTATTTTATATTTTTAATTTTTATAATAGTTTGTTTTTCTTTCAGTTTCATAAAAAGCGAGTCTATAATAACTCGTTTTTATCTGGCATCATCACATTATTTTTCAATACATCAGAAAATGATACTTAATTTGTGTTAACATTTGTTTCTGTTATTGTTTTTATTTTATTTCTTAAAACAATTTTTTGTTATTGTTTTTAACATTGTTGTAAGTTACTTTATTCTTTTTAAAATCTGTTATTTCCCTAAATATATATATTATTTTTTAAATTTTTTACGGTATTTATTAGGAATGTACAGCTCCTGCAGTCTTTAAAATGCATCCAAAGTTGTTTTATTTCATTTTCATTATGTTTCAACGCTGTTATGAATTCAAGCTTATATTCATTTAATTATTTGTTTATTGTTTTTTACGTCATCATGAGTTTCTCTTAACACTTCATAAATATTCATCAACAAGCAATAATTATTAAATATGTATATAAACTATAAAATTTTGTTTAATTAAAATATCAAATTGAATATTAATTTATACTCGAATATTTTACTACACTATGAAAGATCTTTCCACATACTGCCTCTCATTTAATGCCAGTTTCTCCTCATAGTGACAACTTACACTCAGCCATGACGAGATGACCGCAACTATACTTTTACTTTTCTCTAGTATTTCTTATGCGTTTTAATTAAATTGTATAATATAGTGATATTTTCCAACAGTTGAAAGTAATAATATATACCCACATGGATATATTTTAAGTATAAAATGATATTTTAAAAACATAGACTTAAGTATGGCTCAAATAGGTTCATGCTAACTTTAAAAAAGTTTTTTTTAATACATTTCTATTTTAAAATCGTTTATGGTTGTTTTGCATACGGCCGATAAGGTAGAGTTAGTGAAATAGTGTCGTTTAACTTTTAAAACTAACGGTGACGTTGAACTTTAGGTGTTGAAATCCTTCACTTTGCGAAACAGAATGCTATATAAACTTCTTGACCCGTTATTACGAGTTATTATATTAGTGTGAGAGTATATACTTACATAGTACACACATAGCAGACAATGAGGAATATCTTGAAAATAAAGAGCTTACTATTCTAGATATGTGATATAACTTAATATATCCAAATTTGTTGATAATTTACCAAAAATGTTGTATAAATTAACTTTTGTCTGTTATTCCCATTAAATACCTCGAGCAAATTTTCGTTTCAATTTTTTTATTTCAAACAATATTTAAAGCCTTAATATTCTCCAGTCACAAATTGACTTAATTTAAAAATACTCGATTTAATAAACTTCCGTTTCTTCAATTCTTCTTCTAGGAAATTAGGGTTTTTATATTCAAATGTTGTTTTTTTTTAAATTTATTTTTATGAAATTTCCACAAAATATATCAATTTTCTTTTCATTCTTATTCCATATAAATTTAATGTTTCCACTATGTGAAATTGTTTCTCTGGATAAATAATATTTTTAATTTTCTTTTAGGGAATATTGATTGATTTTATATTTTAAATGTTATTTTTGAAAATATAGTCTTTAAGCAATTTCCACAAAATATACCAATTTTCTTTTCATTTCTTATTCCATATATATTTAATGTTTCCACTATGTGCAATTTCTCAATATTTTTGCTTCGATTTTAAGTTTTTGAATTTTTTGTGTTTTAATTTTTATGTTAGATTTAGTTTTAATTTTAACTTTTAATTTTCAACTTTTTCTTAAGTTTAGTTTTTAACTTTTAATTTTAAATTTCGGTTTTTAAATTTAAACCTTTTTTGTCAATGTCTCCTGTAATACTAAATTTATTCATTTCTTAAAAATTCATTGATTGCATATTAAAAATAGAACAAACTAAAAGGAGAGTAAATTAATGTATTTCTTTTACATTTTATTTACAAGAGAGTGAGAAGTTCTAAGAAAAACAGGTAGAATTTTAATATTATTTTTATTTGCTCAGCTAAACCAACTATTGGTTCGCTTGACAACAAAATATAAAAAAAGGGAAAAAGGAAGAAACAACAGTGAAAGCACGAAATCAGCTTCTCTTGATTTTATTCCATTGTTTCTTGCTTTTATTTAACTGTTATTAATCATGAAAATAAAATAAAAATGAGATCTTAAAAAAAAATATATTACAGTAAAATAAAAATTATTCCAACAACTAACAAGTATGTTAACTTATATTTTTATTGCTCTGAATATAATATATGTGTTTTGAGTAATAATTTTAGCCGTTTTATATTCATTAATCAATTTTGTTTTGTTAAAAAAAATTGGCGATTTTTTTCTATTTTTGAATATTTTCACCGATTAGGATTAAATATATTTGATATAATTAAAAATATTTTTATAACAGAATTTAGATTATTTTCAGAAGCTAAACAAACAACACTTGGATATCGTGAAAAAGTAAAATTAGTCTGACAACCTTGGTAACGGCAGCCTAGCCACCCTGATATGTGCCCTGCTTTTGACTTAAAATATGTCACTTTTCTGTCAATTGACAGAAACGCGCGTTAATGAACAAAGATATAAGCAGATTTCTTATTGCAAACTTGTTGTAAATTAGTTAAGAAAAAACTTCCTAAAATTTAATGAAATGAGTTCAGCACAAATTGGCGCTCAATATGATCTTCTGGATATTGCTGGAAATATGCTTGAAAAGCACGATTCTAAAGATTCCAGTGCTCCCGGTCTATTGGAGGTAATAATCATAATATAGATTATATTCTATATATAATGGTTTATATTGTACAAATACTTTAAAATCTTAGATGACAGGAATAAATCAACATGGGATGGCGACGGCTAGTGGCCTTAACGATTATGACTACCAAACTTTATCAAGTTTGTCAATGGGTCACAAACAATTAAATCAATTGCAAACTGTGAATAAAATTCCCATTCCTCCAGAAATATTGGAACATTTTAAACGTAAGTAAGATACTTTCACTTTACAAAATATCCAGTTAAATTGAATTTACACTACTTAAAAATAAATTTGATTTAAATCAATTCACCAAGGAAAGATAAACCTTATTGATTAAGAATACAAAATTATCAAATGCGAAAGTACTAACAATTTTTCACAAAAATAATCTAGATATTAAATGCCACTGTATGATGGGACTTTTTCCAGAAATAGGGAGAGCTTGGCTAACTATTGATTCGGAAATATATGTAAGTAAACTGATAAAAATAACGAACAGTAGTTAATTGGTGATGATTTGTTTAAGATTTGGACGTATGAACAGTCCCGTGATGTTGCATATTACGATGGGTTAAGTCATCTTATTGTTAGTGTCGGCTTGGTAAAACCTAAAGCTGGAGTTTTTATTAATGATGTAAAATATCTTTTGGTTCTTACTACACCGATTGAAATAATTGTATTAGGTAATTATTTTATATATAGCAGAATTATTTATAAATGCAATTTTGGAATTTCATGATGAAAAACTATATATTAATAACTGACTTCGAAAAAGATTTATGTATATTTGGCCAGATTTATTTATATTCGCCCTTATTATGGTTGTCGACATCGACGTCACACCAAGTCGACATCAATATATTGGCAATTGTGGATCGCTATCGAGAACTATTATATATTATTGATAGGATATTACTACTACTATGGCTTATAAAATTACAATTGGCCATCAATTAATATTGAAATTTATTATTCGGGAGAATATCCCGACTAATCGTTAGAAAGAAACAATTAGTTTTTTTGCAAAATGCATTGAAAAAATGTTTGTTGTGGCTTTAGCTCTTCATATTCCGACATTTCATTGGTTGCAAAAACCAAATCGTCAGTGAAGTTTAAGCAGTTTGATAACATTCAACCTCGTATGTTTATGCCACATAAAAAAAAAATAAAAATAAAATAGACTCACGTTGAGTATAATTGTTTGTTGTGTTGTTTGTATAAAAACATTCTAAGCCTACTATGATTACGTATTTGTTGTAATTCATATGCAATATTGAAATTCTCATATTGTATTTGTTTTATGTGGCATAAACATACGAGGTTGAATGTTATCAAACTGCTTAAACTTCACTGACGATTTGGTTTTAGCAACCAATGAAATGTCGGCATATGAAGAGCTAAAGCCACAACAAACATTTTTTCAATGCATTTTGCCAAAAAACTAGTTGTTTATTGGCCATCAATATTAGTTAATTATTGCCTACAAGGAGTTCAGGAAATGCTGTCTTTTTACTGTCGACTTGATGTGACGTCGACGTCGACAATCATAATCAGGGGGATTATAAAATTTTTTTAAATGTATATAATTTCGTTTTTAAACATTTTTCACATTTAACATCTGGAAGCATGTTAGAGAAGCCGATTATTTCGAATGTATATTCTACATGTTCTTCAAATTTTAATTGGTTATATATTATAAAACCAAGGTATTTAATTTGATCCACTTCTATTACTTCATCATTAATTTTCAAAGCCTATTCATTTTTATTCATAGTTTTATGTCTAGCCATTTAAATTCATTGTGCATAATTTGTATTTGCGTATAAGTATTGGATTTTGGGATTGCCTTCTAGTTTTTTCCATTTTGTGTTACTGTACATTATGCATACAATATTATTTATCCAACTTCAAAGTGCGGTTTAATCATTGTGGTAGAGAAACCGTTTTTAATCATATTTTTACATGTATATCCTACATTTTCTTAAATTTCATCTATTATAAAACTAAGAAATTCAATTTGGTCCACTTCTATTACTTAACTATTAATTTTCAAATACGATTCATTATTCAGATTTACTTTTGTTTCATTAACTTATTCAGTTTAGCCGTTTATTCACGTTATTTATATCATTTACAATATTATCCTCGCATTCTTTATCTGTATATCCTTCCGTATACATCTGCATTAAATATGGGTAACGGATTAGGCATATCGTTTATATATAATAAAAAGTAATAGTCATAAATTTGATTCATATACATATATAAATCACGATCTTACACCAATAACTTTTACCACCAATTTTCTATATGCCAAATATGATTTAAACCACTTAAACTCAGTTCTTGAATACAGCAGCTTTGAAGTTTTTGAATTAATATATCTATGTCGATTGTCTCGAATGCTCTTTTAAAATCTACGAAAACTACCATATATTTTTTACCAATATATTTCCACATATTAACATTGGTGTTTTCTAAATAAATAGTTTTTCTTAAGATAGTTTTCAAAAATATTTCTTAAAACATTAAAAAATATTTTTCAAATGTTTTTATTTTTATTTATTTATTTATTTATTTCAATACATAAAAGCCTTCATGGCAAATCATACATGTATTGTGAGTATAAATTACATAAAACTTTTCCCCAGCAAAAACGACGTCTTCTAAAATCAATTAAATTTTAATATTTGTTTTTATTTTTATTCCGGCTCTAGATCATATATTAAATAAAACTTCTTTTTTTGTTTTATTTAAATTTTATTTTTTATTCCATATTTCGATCACCATCGGTTCTCTTCTTCAGGAATTTAAGTAAAGCAAACTTTATCATATTTTATAAGGCAAATTACATGTGATAGTTATCAAAGAACAAATTACAACAAAGACAAATGTGTAAATCATTCTGACAAACACTAGCAGAACGGAACAACATGCTGTTTTCGAAAGCCGCTACACTTTCATCATCAGCGTTCTTGTGTTTGGTCCACTTCTGTGGTGTCAGTTGATGCATATTTCAGCTATTCATACAAACCTTCACTGTAAATGTAATACGAGAATTGTTTTTGATTCATCGTATCACAATTTGTGAAAACTTTTTTTTGTAATGAAGAGCTCAAATTACACCTCACTAACTTACAACAGTCTTACCATTGTTATTTATTCTTTACCAACCATACACATGCTTATTTTTTTAATTTGCTTATTTTATTTTTTACTTATGACAAACTTGTTTGGTTTGTTACTATAAGTATGTATATTTTTTATTAATTTCATATTGATGTTCTTCGGCGTGCCTTCCGTTAGTTAAGTATATATTTGTTAATTTTTCCGACCTAATGATATGTAATTTTTGTTTTTATTTTTATTCCGGCTCTAGGTCATATATTAAATAAAACTTCTTTTTTGTTTTATTTAAATTTTATTTTTTATTCCATATTTCGATCACCATCGGTTCTCTTCTTCAGGAATTTAAGTAAAGCAAACAAAGCATTTGCCGACTGACGTGCATTTAGTGTTTTTAAATGACCTTTTGCCAGTTGGCTGTGTTTCATCATAATTTACACCATTATTTCAAATTGGTGTGGTTTGGTGGTCTTGTTGTTTGTTTCCCTGAATAATTTTAACAATTAATGTAAGAATAAATAAACAAAATTATTATTTTTCACTTACATTTTTGTGCTTTGCGAATGCTATTTTGCAATCGAATATCGCAATACAGAATATCGACTTGCCGCCTTTTCGCATTTTAAATGCGAATAGAAAAAGTACTTTGCGAACATCGTAATACAGAATAGAAAGTGTTCGCATTTATATGTTTTCGAGTCGCATTGACTTTCGCATGGCAATACAGAGTAACCCTCCTGCAGTATTAATTTTCACTGTGTATAACTGAAGTACCATTACTTCTTTTTCTAACATTAGTTATTTTCAAGACATTCGGGTTTACCTTACTATTCGTGTCTTGCTTTTCTTATAAATTTTTTTTGCTTTCGTTTATCTTTTTGTCACAAAATACAAAAATAATGTAAATACAAAAGAATGGTCTATTTTGTTTATCAATTGTTTACTTTAACGCTCTTTTTTATCATTCTGGAAGTTTACATTTCTTTCTTCTATTGTGCTACACAAATTCTTCACAACAACATAATTTTGGTGAAATTCTAAAACATTGTGCTCATAACTCATTTGTTCTTTATCTATATTTCGCAGCCTCTTTTCATATCATTTCTCTATAACTTCTATTAATTGTTTAATCCCATTTTAATTTTGTTTCTACGCTAACTCGAAGTCACTTTTATATTCTGTATTCTACTTTTGCATTTGTGACAATCAGCCATGGCTGCGTCAGATAACAAAAAAATTTTATTAAGAAAAAATAATAATTTGAAATGATCTTTATATTCCTCCTGCAACTTATTGTTTATTAAACAGTTTTCAATCGTCGTTTTATTTGTGGAACCCTTAATATATTTTTTTAAGAACTAAAATTTTTTTCCTTATTGTTGTTTTGAAAATTCTACCTAAAAGCTTAAAAGAAAACAAATTTAACGAAACATTTTAACGACTTAAAAATAGTCTCTAAAAGGTTCCAAAGAAATGAAATTATTATATACGGCTAAGTTTAGCCATCTTCGGATTTCTTGTTAAAGTATTATTATTATTTTATATATTAGATCTATAACTAAATTACAAAATCTAATATTAAAAAATAAGGAGCAACTACGTCAACAAAACTAAAATTATCAGCCTGATAGTGAATAAAAATATCAAATAAATTTTTTCTTATGAACAAAAAATTTGGAAAAATTTAACAAAATGATATTCAAAGACAACAATAATACAAAATTATGGACCGAAAATTTGGAAAAAGGGAACAGATATCACGTAAAATTTTATTTACGATGAATAATTACATTAAATTAGGAAATATCGATTAAATTATTTTATAAGTGCAGTTATATTAATAATATCAAAATTTCATCATTTTATGTTATCATTCTCTAATAGACGCTAGGGTTGCTATATCCAAAATGGGGTTTCTCGCAGGCTGGTTATGCGCACATTCGGGTAATATGTGGTCATCTGTGATGGTCTTATTTCATTTTGTACATATCAGGGATATTTTTTTTTTCGAAAAATATGATTATGAGTGGCAAATGTGTGACCGGCAAATAGTATTAATTTTTGTAAATTAATGTCCTAATTTTTTATTTCACCAAGGTGAAGCATTGCGTTATTTTAATACTATTATTTTGGTTTTTAGTAAAGAAATACACAAATTTATATAATACAACGCCTCACCCGCAACCCGCACTTTTTTGCAATCAATTCGTTTTTCATCAGGAGCGCATCTATCGTGCTTGATATGCCAGCTTGTCTTCATTGACCGTATTGTCACTTTCTTTTGTTTTAACTACCTTGAAATACGTTATATTTGTAAACGGAAACGTCTCAATCTGACTAACAAAAGTTCATATAACATTAGAAGAAGTATTGCTTAGCTTAACTTTGCAATTTGAATTTTATGCGTCCAAAGGCGACGGTACCACAAGGCCCCAAGGTAGAGCACCTCTAATGACGCCATGAATAAATTTTTTATGTTGAGGTGATTAAATTGGATTGTTTGTATTTTGAAAGCAAATTAGTTGCAAATCGTAGTTATATATTTTCTTCATTTGTTCTGCAGTAGAAAGTGAAGCTGTCCTCGATGCTTTATTTTCCAAATTTCGATAGGAAATGTCATAATACTTTTCTTCTTTTCCTGCACTGCATGAAATAATGGTAAAATTGGAACACCTTTCAATTGTAATCAATCCTTTTCATTCAGCTACAACATAAGAGCAAAAGCTTCTTCCTTGGTAAAGACTTATTCAGATGATGGTGTGTGTATGCTTTTCACAATTTAGGCACTTGGAAGAACATCAGCAATTTCGCCATCTCCTTATTTTTTAACAGAGCCTGAAGTATGTCCGAAACCTCTTCAGTTCACATAGATCAACCTGAATTTATCTTCGAACTTGAATAAAAGGCTTTGTATTGCTTACACGTAACATCAAGAGCAGATGTACAAATATTTAGTTCTATATTATTTTCCAACTAATAAGAATATTTGTTTAGAAATTTCGCTTAAGTTGGTTCAGGTAAACATTATCACCAAATTTAGTTGTTCTATATTCATATAAAATAAAGTTTCATATTTCAATGCGATCGGCATAACTAATATCAAGTATGCGTTGCATTTTATTCTTAAGCGCATTTACGCATGAACGTTAGTCAAAATATTAAATACTCGGGATTTTACCCAGCACTTCTAGAAATTTTAACTTGCAAGTCAAGTTCTCAAAATTTAATTATATAGGTCTATGTAACTAAAAAACGAATTTGAAATCATGTAATGTGTGTTTTTTTTTTCTTCAAAGCCAATTCCCTTCACCTTTCGCTATTTATACATACAATAAAACAGTAAAAAGTAATATTTGTATATAAAATATTTCGGTTTAATTTTAGTGGGGGTGTAGATGGTAACCACTTTAAAACACAATTTTTACTGAATGGATTTTATACAAATTTCATATGGAGACCACTTATTAACACCATTAATTTATAAGATACTTTTTATAACAAGAAAATATATACCGAATATGCCAAATTTTTCCGAAATTTTACTAGAAAATAATATGCAAGTTTTTTTTATGATTGACTAGTGTTCAGTATAACTTTCCTTAGTATTACGAGTATTTCAGACTAGAAAACTTTTGGGGTGGAATAAACACTTTTATAGCCTGCGAATGTTTTCGAATTTAGAACTGGGATAGACAGATTATAATTAAGGTTTATTAATAATTAACAATTAGAGCTCGAGTGTTTCTTAAGACAATGAAATGAATATGAAAAACTATTGTATGGAAAAATTACAATGATATAGAAAACAATGGAAACATATATGTTTAATCATTACTTTAGCTAAGTCTGCTCAAACTACATAAGTATATAGATTGTTAACAAGTACGTCACACGGTTACCTAAACTTACATACATTATATTTATAAGTTAAACTAAGGTAAATAATATGATATTGTTGCATCATTATTTCAAGTATAAAAGTTAATAAGTTTCTAAAGGACTTGTTTAACTTAATAAATATTTTTTGATTCGAAAAGAAATGATTATTAATAGTTGCGTGAAATAATTTGGTGTTTTTAGTATGTTTTAAGAGGGTAATAATAACACATTAAAATTTAGCTTACATTTTTACGTTTGTGCGAGTTTGTTTACACGATATACATATATTTAGGGTTACACAAGTCTACTATAATTGTTTGCCGTGTTGTTTGTACAAAAGCTTTCTAAAGTTATTATACTTTTATGTTTTGTAAATTACAAATAGAAAAATATGATTGAGTTCTGAATTTTCCTATAGTATTTGTAATTTTTGTGTAAGTATGTAAGTACGTCTGAATGCTTTTCAAACATGATTTGGCTAAAGAGTACTGATGATTTGGTTAGATCTAATAAAATTAAGGCATATACAAGAAATAAAATGAAAAACATTAAATTAACGTTCAAACTGTTTTGTTGTTGTATAAAATGTTTTTCTTGACATGATATACAATCGAGATCTGAGGAAGTGTAGCTGGTGACCTCCAGGATACTGATTGGCTCTTTCAAGAACAGGAAATTTTATTACTTGGATTGCCACTTAGACGAATTAAAGGTTGAACACTTTGACGAAATAAAGGATTTGAGAAGTTCTCGTCTGAAAAGTCTTTAGCCTATTCTCTACCAAAATGGCTTCAATGAAGCAATTAGTGTTTCGTTGTTAGCCCTAATGAACCTGATACAAATGGATGATTTCCTTATGTAAATCATTTTAATTTGTTCAAGATAACGGAAATGGGCGTTTTTTTTGTAAATCGTTTTCGTATGCTCTTCAAAGCCTGATCTTTTGCAGCCTTCATGTATATTAGAAATTTTGCATTGGATTGCTTATACGTGATAAGATTATCAAAGCTTGGATTGGATTTGAAACTGATGATATAAAATTGAAAGTTATGAGTTCCGCCATGGTAGTTTTAATGATTGTTTTATATTCGGAGAACTTTTTTTATTATAACGTGAAGAAGATTCCTATTCTAGTTTTTAAGAGTATATCGATAACTCAACCCAATGATAATAAGTCCGGTTTATCTCTGGGGATTTTGTTCTAGCAGTACAAATCACCCTAACTAAGACAAGGCCGTTGAAGCGTTAGCTGGTGGTATATAAAACATTACTGCTGTGAATCTTATGCTAAGATATATTTCTATTAGTAGTTGTCTGTGTGGAATGTTAGATTTAATTAGTACTCTTATCTATGGCTTGGTGTTATGTTGTATTTAGTGAAAAGTTAGTGAAATGGCAATTATAATTGTGGGAAGGAATTGGTGTAAAATTAAAAGCGAATTGAGTTTATTATAGCAAAAATTTTATATGTTAACGAGTAGGCAAGGTAGGTGTTTTTCGTTATAAAATTGTTAGTGTAATTGCAATCCAAGTCCATTGTTTTCAACTCGGAAAATTGCAAAGACCAAAAATATTAATTATTGAAATATAACTGAAATATTGATGATGTGAAATGCATTTGATTGGAGTTGTTGCTTTGTTTGCATTTACTAGAGAGAAAGTATTTGATGGATCAGCTGGGGGCAAAGATTTTTCTGATGAAGTGTAATTTGAAATTATAGCTTTATAGAAGTGCCGATGTTTTTGTTATTTTAGATGATTGGTTTTCAGAGAGTTATGAGATTTAGAGTTGAATATTTTGTTGTTGCTACAGTCGATCATCCAGCAATCCCCAACGCTTACATTCCCTAAGCGTTGAAAATTTTACCTTACATATTCACCATGCTGCGTATACTGCAGTTGGCAACCGGTAGAGATCAAAATTGTGGAAAATTTGGTTTTATCATCATTGCCAAGTTTTTTAAATTTATTTATTTATTTATTTATCAGTAATATACCTTATAAACTAAATTTACAAAATATACAAAAATAATGGGCGCCGGGTTTCAAGACCAAATGCGCTCGTATTGTTAAATAAAATAAAATTTATGTATGTATTTGTGTTAGAATAAATGCTTTAAAAGCAAAGTAGTCCAAAAAGAAAAACAAAAGATAACAAATAAAAGTTTAGCAATTCAAGTGCATATGGATATGTGTTAGAGAATGGAATAGTGTGTTGTTTAAAAAAAAATAAAAAGTGGAGAATGTATGTACATATTACAAAATACTAAATATCTGCAATATTGTGTTTTTTGAGACTTATATTTATCGCCTTTAGATTTCTCTCAGTACCGCAGTCAAGCAGTTCCTCTATAGGTTTATTCGTCCTTGAAATGGGACATTCTGTTAATATATGTGAGATGGTGAGTGCCACGTTACAGTTGCTGCATGAAGGTGGATCGGTTTTTTCATAGTAGTGCCTGGAATTGAATACGGCTTTGCGTACTCTCAAACGAGCAAGTAAAATGCAGTTACTTCTGGAGAGGTTAGGATTGTAGTTGGTTCTTTTTGGTGTTTGAAGTGTCATTAAGAATGGTGTTGTTATTGTTTTTGGAAAGCATGGAATTTCTGTTACATTAGGAATATCCAGGGCTTTCTTTGCGGCTGTATCGGCATGTTCGTTGCCCATAATTCCGATATGAGATGGTATCCATACAACCTTAACTTTGATGTCATTGTTTGGCAAGCCCAAAATTTCGTCATAAGCCCTATTTTTGTTTTTGATTAAAGCTCTGATAACACTAAGACTATCGCTGCATATTAGGCATTTCTTCCCGCTTTCAACGGAATATTTTATAGCGGTTTTTATCGCAGAAATCTCTGCGGTAAAAATTCCTATGTTATCTGGCAATCGGGTTTCATTTACCGTTGAGTATTGACCATTTAATTGTTTTACAATTGCGTAAGATGTTACCTGATCCCTGAAAGAACCATCCGTGTAAAAGATTATATCAGGTGAAAAAATATTTATCTTTTCATTTAATAGAGCTTTAAAGCAGATATAACTCGTTGAATTTTTGTTGAAATTGCTAAGGCTGTCATCAACTTCAACAAAATATTTTGGGAAGAACGTTTCTCTAGGTTTTTGTGGTATAGGGATGTTATATTTTGTGAGCATAGTTAAAATATTATTAATGGCTGTTGAAAAGGAGTTGGTTGATGATGTTAGTTGATTCCAAAATCGGGTATGTAAACCTTCCGTTGATATAGTTATTGATCTAGATGCCAAATTTACTGAACTTTTTTCTAGTAAAGATACAAAATCCAAGAAATTGGCTTCACTTCTCAAGCTAGCCAACGGTGTTGTTCGTAATAAGCCCGACGCCGTTCTGAAGCAGTTGTTCATTGCTCCATTTAATTTTTTTATGTTTTTCCTTGATGTCCACCCGTAGATTGTTATTCCATGCTGTATTGTGCCGGTTGTTAAAGACTTGCATATATTTATTGCTGTTTCAATGTGTGGCCCTTTTTTACGGGAACAAATTAGTTTGAGTACGTTGTTGATTTTAGCCAATTTTTGCGTTAAATGCTTAACGTGATTGTTCCAGAGAAGATTTTTTGTAAACAATACGCCCAAAATCCTCATTTGGTCTGAAGTTTGTAGAGGCTCGTTTCTAATGTGCATTGTGTTTGCGCCACAACCTCTTTTTCTGCACACATGAAGTGCTTCTGCTTTGTTCACTGGAATCACAGCTCCTTTCTATTTCGCCCAGCTATGCATTAATCGGTCTAAATTGTTGAGGTTGAAGTTCACATATTCTGGACTTCCGGATGACACTGCGAAGATGTTATCAGCGTAAATACCAACATAGTCGATTCCAGTTAGATTTTGAATGAGTACTGCCAAAGAATTTACATACGCTGTATATAATACAACCGATAATGGAGATCCCTGAGGTACTCCATTATCTAATGGAGAAGTAGCAGAATGATGGCCGTCAACCCTAATGGTAACTCTACGGTTTTCGAGGAACGACTTCACCAAATTTAATATTTGTGGCGGAAACCCCCATTTGTGTAGTTCCATTACGACAGTTGGTGAAGTAACTCGGTCAAATGCTTTCTCGATGTCTTCAGAGAGAACAATACTATGTCTGCCATTATTGAGGTTATTGCGTAAGACTTCTTCCAGTTGATGGCAAATACTATGGACACCACGCCTAGGTGTGAATGCGTGTTGGATGTTTGATATTTTGCTCATTGCGAATTTCCAAAAGCGCTTTGCCATGATTTTTTCGAAAATTTTCGACAGAACAGGCAGCAATGAAATAGGGCGGTATCCCTCAAGATGATTGCAGTTCTTGCCCGGTTTGGGTATAGGTACTAGGACTGCCAATTTCCAGTCATGAGGGAAGACTCCAGTTTCTAGAATTTTGTTGTAAAGTTGACATAGACGTGATTTTAAAATATGTGGTGCATTTTTTATCATTGAGTATGTTATTTTATCTCGTGATGGTGTTGAGCCCTTTAGCGTTTTCATTACTCCATTTAGTTCTGAAACAGAAATTACTGTATTCAATTCCCCAAATTGAATCTCAGTTGTAGGGAGATTATCAATTTTGAGTTGTCTTTTTTGTGAGGTAATTTCGGGTTCAAAGGCATCGTCCGAGCTAAGCGAGCACCAGAATTTCGCAAATGATTCGGCTATGTCAAGCGGATGTGAGAAAACGGTGTCGTTAGTTTGTATTGTACAAAACTTGCTATGTTTGCGAGACCGTAGATTATTAACCTTATTCCAAAGGATCCTGGTGTCCATTAATGGATTTAAGGAATTAACAAAGTTATCCCATGTATTTCTTTTTGCCATCTTGCATTCCTTTTTTACCTTTGCGCAAAGTTTTTTATAGTTTATGATATTTGTATTATTGCGACATCTCTTAAAGGCTTTCCATGCATCATGTCTCTGTTTTATAAGATTAGATATTACAGTGTTGAACCAGATTGGGCTATTTTTCTTTTTAGGTTTACGGGTTAAAGGGATGGATTCGTTAGCAGTTTTGCGAACAATTCTTTTTATCTGAGCGGCTTCTTTATTGATATTTTGCGACACAGCGAACTGTTTAGTTATTTCTTCAGCCTTACTTGTAAATAGCTCCCAATTTGCCTGTTTTTCTATGAATCTTGGTGAAAATTTCCTTTCTACTATTTCAATTTTGTTGGAAATTTTAATGGGAAAGTGGTCTCCTACCTCCGGCATCTGCAAACAAGTCCATGTCAAGCTTGGTGCAATATCCGCAGTGGACATAGTGACATCTACAGCTGTTAAGGTGTTCCGAGTGTTGAGCAGAGTCGGTGAACCATCATTCAAGACAACTAAAGCGTGATCATTTGCGAATTCCTCAAACAATTTTCCGCTAGGGGAATTAAAAGATGAACCCCACAAAATATTTTGTGAATTAAGATCACCAAGTAATATGTGATGAGCATTATTAGTTATCGAAATATTCCCCAACATTGTGGGGGACACGTTAATTCCACCTTCCTTATAAATGTTCGTTATGTGCAGCTCTGTTTCCCATTGAATGATCACTGTCTGAAATAGTAGACCTTGTAACGACGTTTTATGATCTTTAACTTTGATGTTATTGTCAATCATAATTGCAATTCCTGATTTGGCATAGTCATAGGTATTATTATGATGGAATATTTGGAATCCTGGAAGATGTAGCAAATTTAGATTTTTCTGCACAATGTGTGTTTCCTGTAAAGCAATGATATTGGGTTTATGTCTAGCTATTAACAGTTCCAGGGCGTGTTTGTTGTTCAAGAACCCTTGAATGTTCCACTGGAGAAGAGTGACATTTTGGCGAAAAGACATTAAGATTTATTTTTTGTTTTGTTTCTTTCGGCAGACTGTTGAGAATTTCTTAAAGTGTTTGGTGAAATTAGAACGTTTAATTGCGGGAAGTTATTGAAGAGTTTTGTTATTGGTGTGGTTGAATCACTTGTGCTGGTGATTGTTTTTCTTGGAGGAGTTTTTAGGCCTGAGCCTTGTGAAATGTCTTCCACTATTATTTCCTCCGTTAAATTTTCATCAACAATATTGTTAGAGGACAATAATTCATGATCGTATTCAATAGAGTCATCATATGTTATTTCATCTGTAGTAGATTTTATTGTTGTGGCTGTGGATTGCTTAGCTTGAGCGATAATTTGGGAGAAGGAGTTTTGTAATGGCGTGAGTGTTTTTTGATTGTTTTGATAATTTGTATTTTTGTTGTTGACATTTGAATTTGTGTTGTTGTCTTTTGAGGTTATGTTTTTTTCTTTGATTTTATTTTCTGTTGATGTTGAAGTTTGAATTTGTTTAACGGCTGTAGAGTTAATTTGGTTTTGTGCGTGTTCAATTTCGTTTGGTTTGTCTTTTTTTGTTGTTTTGTTATTGTTTGTTTGCATTGCAACACTGGCTATTTGTGCGTAGGTTGGATTTCTGTTTGAATTTTTTGCTGTTTTAGGTTGAAGCATATTGAGTGAAGGGTTGTCATTAAATATTTTCCAAGCCTCTCGTGTCGTGCATCTTCTAGAAATTTTAATATAATTGACAGATTTATGTTTCCAGTATGTAGGGCATTCTGGGTCGTACGAGGTGTGAGTCTCAATGCGACAATTTAAACAGTATTTCCGGTTGCAAGATTCGTGTTTCTCTGCCAATCCACATTCTCTGCATTGTTCTATGCTTTTGCACCATTTTTTTGTGTGACCTAATTTTTGACAGTTTATACACCTCATTGGATTTGGTATATATTCGTCCACTTGAACTCTCTCCCACCCTAGTTTCAAAAATTCTGGGCGGTAGATAAGGTCAAATGTGATTATGGCTGCTCCGGTGGCTATTATTCTGTCATTTTCCCTTCTGGTTATTTTTCTTACCTCAATAACTTTTTGACTTTTGAGACACTCAAGTAACTCATCCTGTGGAATATCAACTATTTTTTTGGAAAAGATTCTGCCTTGCACTGTATTTAATGTTTTGTGAAGTGATATTTTAACTGGTATGGAATCGATGTAGTTAACATTAAGAAATTTTTCGGCTGTTTTGTTGTCAGGGACTTTAATAAGCAAATCTCCGCTGCGCATTTCTTTAACTTCTAGTCTATCTCGTGATATGTGATTAAGGCCCCTTTCCAACTCGGAAGACGTTGTGTGCAGCTAGCGGAAGTACTTCAGTCCCATCCTTCAAGGATACAGATGATGCCACTAAATAACGTGGGAGGTTTTGCTGGTTTGCGGAAGTTTCAGGTAGTGGAATAAAATCTTCTGATCGTGGTCGTTTTGTTTTGTTGGGTTTGGTTTTCCCAGTAGAAAAATCCAATTCCCTAAACCGGTTGTAATTCGGGGGGTAAACCCCGTTCATTCTGCTTTAAAAAAAAACCACGCACAGTAAAAAAAAAAATACTTTGCACAACTAAATAAGGTTAAACAACAAAAAATTAAAAGAGAATTCCGAGAACACAAAAAAAATTTAAAAACGCACAAACTCGTATAGGTAGGTAAACGAATAGCACAAGAGAAAAACGCGTGCGCACACGGCAAATGCCTGACACAGACTGTTTTTTAAATTTATATAAATCATTCACACGTTTCTCCGCCATTTCTTGTGCGGTTTCTGCTTCTTACACTTATCTCGAACATGGCGCAAATGTAACCATACCATCTCTCAGTTGAGGATAGCATAATATTCAGTGCTGATACTTTTAATTCCTTTTTTGAATGTCCCATAGAATTTAGATTATTTAGTAGAACTAAAGACAGAGTTAAAAAGATAGATTTGTCGAATATAGTATATAAAATTTAATGTAAATTGTTCAGAAGTATACCTATACAGGTATGACGAATAATAAATAGAGGACAAGCTTTCTTCGCAAAAAGGCGTTGTTAACTCTTTGCGTTAATCTAAACCATTTAATCATCATCTCTAAGGTAGTTTTTCGGTTATTTCTGCTATCCTTCCATACAACATACACATTTTTCTATCTGTAATTCTCTTCATCTCGAGCACTCATCTTCAGCACTTTCCCCGGCTTTAGAAGTAATATAAACGGACCAAAATATGGACGTAGAATTGAGTTGCATGTATGGGGTGCATGTTCGGCTGCTCATTTTGGTAACTTGCATTTTATTGAAGGAAATATGGATAAAATGAGCTGATTAAATATTCTAAAAAAATTAATCTAAAACAAGATGCTGAGAACTGCTGGGAGCAAATTTTTCTTTTGCAACAAGATAACGATCCTAAACTCAGGGCTGTAGTAGTGGAATAATGGCTCTTATTTCGTGGTCCCCAGTAATCAAAACTCAGTCCAATCAACGAATTAGAACATTATAGAAAATTAATAGTGGAAACTGGAAATTGAAATGAGAATATAACAAATTTAAAACCATAACGATCTGCAGAATGCTGTTGTTGGAGAAATGGATTTAATAAACTCTACAAAAAATGGTTGAAATTTTCCGAAACATCTAAAATCTATAATTCTCCAGAAAGGCTTTCCTACAAAATATTAGTAATATATTAACCTTATATAAATTTCATAACTACGAGCAGTCTAGTTTTGTCTAGAATTGATAAATTAAAATAAAACTGTAAAAAAGTAGATAATTTTAGAGATTAAAAATTATGTATATATTTATTAATTTCATCGACCTTATGGTATGTAATTTGTGTTTATTTTTATTTGTTGTATCACCTAGAGCCTGAATAAAAATAAACATAGATTAAAAATTTTTTTATAAATTTACAGGTGTTACTTTTGGCGATACGACGAAATTTATATCTTCACCAACACGAAACATTCAGAGCACTACAACTTTCGAAGAGATGCAGTTAATGAATAAGCCAATTTTCGTATTGAGCACTGATAATGTTTCCATAAATGTTGTTATGGGCAGTGAAAATGGTCGAATATTTTTGGGAGGGCGTGACGGTTGTCTCTACGAAATATCATATCAAGCAGAGTCTAGTTGGTTTGGAAAACGATGCAAAAAAGTTAATCATTCGCAGAGTATTGTCTCATACATTGTTCCAAGTTTTTTGAAAGTATTCTCTGTAAATATAAATGTATTTAAAAGCGTTCATATATTATAACTGTTTTATATCACTAGGAAAATGACCCGATTATTCAATTAGCAGTAGATGGTAGCCGTCAATTGCTTTATGTGTTAACAGAAAAAGGATCTATAGAGGTTTGGGAAGTGGGACAGGATTGTAACGAGATGCATCGTATCGCTAAAGTCACGCAAAGTGAAATTTCCCATAGTGCAGCAAATATCATTAAGTAAGTATTTATGGTTAGTCAGCATTTTGAATACAATTTGATTTTGAATCGTATTTCAATATTAAAATCTCTTCCAAGAACTGTTGACCCTGTTGTATTTAAAAATATTAAGTCAATTTGCCCCCTTTCGGTTGACGAAAATTTTCATTTATTGGCGGTAACACAATGTGGTGTGCGTTTATTTTTTGCAACGAATCCACTGTCGACGTTTTTAAATCCAAATATTAATCAAACTTCTCTCAATCAATCTCAAATGCCTATGAGTCAAAACTCACCAACTAAAACGACCGCAGTAGGAGCCACAGCGGGTACAATGGCAGCTCCAATATCTCCACATGGTTCACCAATTGAAACAAGAAAACAAGGTTTATATATTTTACATGTTAGACTGCCACCTGGGTATACACCGAATACAACAATCAACAAACCGAAACAAGTACATTCTGCACATTATAATGAAGGCACGTTATTAATGGTCTCAACACCTCAACAAGATCAGGATATTTTGTGGTCCATTAGCTCAGCACCATTTCCTCGTCGTCCATATTTAGCTGAATCGACCACTGTTATTCCTTTGGATGGCATCGTCTGGAGTTTAGCAGAAATGCCTGACAGATGCAAAGCACAACTTCAATCCATATTACGAAAAGCACAAAAACCGAAAAAAGTAGTTTTACTTACTAATCAAGGAGCTCACATCATTTCAGTGCTAAAACCTGTTGATATATTGCAACAATTACTAGTAGCATGTCATGGTCCCCATCATGAAGCAGTTAAAGCATTTTTTCAGGTAAATTTAAAAGAAAAAGACTTTAGTATACGCCTAAATTTTTCCAATAATTTAGGCACAAGGAGATCGCGAAGCTTGCGCTACGGCATTGCTCTTAACATGTTCCGAGCAGCATCGAGGTACGGATATCGCGATGTGGGCGGCTCAGGCATTTTTGTTATATGGTGGTGAGCCAATGATTTCGAATCAAATGCAAATGGTCGGAAATCTACCACTACAGCGTCCCTACTTAAGCAATACTATGAGTGTAGACCAACGCAACTCTCCACAAATGTTTATATCCACACCAATATCAAGTTCTGGAAGCGGTGGTTTAGCGAACCGTACACTTCAAAATACTCTTATTCACAGTCCAGTACTAAGTTCCGACTATCCTATTTGTCCAAGTGAGTTGAAATTATAAAATCAATATTATTGTATTACCCCCATTTTCCTCTTAATAGTTTACAATCAAAATTCATTAATTGGATCTGGTATTGCGCCTATTAACGATATGAACAACATTATTTATTCTGCCAAACACGATGGTTTGTATATTTATGTCGCTCGTCTCTTACGTCCTATATGGAAAATTCGTTGTGTGGATGAGAATATGAATAGTAAATTAACTCAAGCAGATTGCACATTCATTTTAGAGGATTTGTATGCACTTAAACATTTTTTGGATACGAACTCCGTTAATGATTTATCTTGTAAGTTTCGTATTTCATTTCTTTGTTCTCTTAGTTATAAAAAAACACTAAGGATAAACGTTCAACATGCAAGTCTATATAATAAACCGTATAATATTAAATATAACATTTGCTAATTCATTTAAGTTAAATGTAAACCAGTTTAACTTAAACATAAATTAATTTAATGCGAACATAAATTAAGTTACATTTCAATACATTTCAAGAAAATTTCATGTTAAATATCGATCGATACCACCGAATGCTACAATTTGCCGCGTGAAACTTGATTTTTCTTTCTTTACTTCAAAAGAATTGAATTTTGCTTTGCTGTATTAATTGTTGATATATTGCTATAAGGATTTATTCTAGCCCTAAGTATGTTTTTTATAAATAACTAGCGGGCCCGTTGCCTGCTTCGCACGGCAAAACAAAATAAGAAAAGAACACACTTGTTTTTAATAAAGTTGGTTTTGTTCCCAAAAACGCACTCACTTCACATACGCACCGCACACACATGCGTTATCGGATTTTAACCAAACTTCATATAAACCATATATGGGCCACTGCCTACGTAGTGTATAAGTTTGGTTGAAATCGCTCGACGCGTTTATGAGTAGTTCGGCGACGTACATATACGGACTTATTTTTATATATATATAGATTATTTATATTTTAATATTGTATTGTTTGTTGTTTGCTTAGCTACGTATATGCCTGCATTTCATTGGCGCTAACCAAATCATCAGTACCCTTTTAGCCAAATCATGAATGAAAAGCAGACATATACCTAGCTCAGGCCAACAACAAACAATAAAATATTAAAATAGTTATTTTGGAGAATATCTCGAATAACAAATTTGATAAATATTAATAATTATTTATTTTAATATATGTATGTAATTTTTTTCGTTACACATCGAGTGTTATCGCCAGGAAAAACATTTATTTATAATTCACACTCTTATTCTATTTGGCGTCGGCAATTTCATTGGCAATTTTAAGACAACACCAATTTAACATAACAGCAATACTAAAATGGTATTCTCTAAGAGTATTACTGTTTATCGATAATTTTAATAAAATACAGCACACATTTCTAATGTTTGAATCAGCCAATACATTTTCTTTATTGTTTTTGATAAAAAAAGGTTCCGTTATGTGTTTGTTAACAAAAGTGAAACTTAAATAAAAATGTTTTTCCTTTCTGATCCGGATCCTGTGACGGAGAAAAAAATTGATAGAAAGAAGACTGATGTTGATGGCGCAGAAGCTGTTGATGCTGATGGCGCATATACTAATGATGTGGATGGCGCAGATGCTGTTAATGTTGATGCTGCAGCAGGATTGCCACTGATGGAGGGTACACTTTCCTGCAAACTGTAAAGAAAGTAGACCTATTAAAATTGCATTGATTCCAAAAAGTAAAAATCAACATTGACATCAGTATCTGGAACTCTTTGAACTATACCCTCGTGATTTATTTGTTTTTCAAATGATTGAAAATACTGCCCTGTTTGTCGTCATTTCCATTTGACTTTAAACTTGTAAGTCCCTCCAAATCTGTAAAAATAATTCTGTTAGACTTCAATTTTTAAAACAAACAATTTAGCTTATTTTTTGCTATCCAACACCAGTTATAATTGGTGGACCAAGCGAATTTAGCACAGTAGCAATGCTCTCCCAATCATCTTTAAAGTTAGTAGAAGCAAGTCCATATGCCAAAAACTCAACACAAATATATACAAATACCAAAAACGCAGAATGAAAGACTACTTTAACGTTGATTTTTTCACATAAACAAATTCTCTATTTAACATTTTCACGTTTTTCCCGAAGTCATTCATAATACATTTAAGAAAACAAATAAAGATGTTTCGCGAATCCATGCAGAAACTTATGCGAATCATCGAGCTTGCATAGGTTCTAAGCATCCACTTCAGTTAGATGCCCAAGGAGGGATAGATGATGAAGTAACGTAGTGTTTTGGTACACACTCATCCATATAATGCTTTAAAATTGTATAAAAGTTTTAATAATTTATATATGTATATATTATTCAATAATCGAGCTCTATGTCTTTTTTTATAAAATAAATAAATTTATACTTAATATTGAAAATTCATTATTTGGGATATTCTCCCCAACTAATCGTTGGAAACAATTAGAGCTTTTGCAAAATGCATACAAAAAATCAAAAGTTTGTTGTGGCTTTAGCTTTTCATATGCCGACATTTCATTGGCTGCTAAAACCAAATCGTCAGTGAAGTTTAAGCAGTTTGAAAACATTCAACCTCGGATGTTTATGCCACATAAATCAAATACAATATGAGAATTTCAATATTGCATATGAATTACAACAAATACATAATCATAGTAGGTTTAGAATGTTTCTATACAAACCAACACAATAAACAATTTACTCAACGTGAGTCCATTTTATTTTTCTCAAACTGGTTAAACTTCACTGACGATTTGCTTTTAGCAACCAATGAAATGTCGGCATATGAAGAGCTAAAACCACAACAAACTTTTGATTTTTTCTATGCATTTTGCAAAAGCTCTAATTGTTTCTAACGATTAGTTGGGGAGAATATCCCAAATAATGAATTTCAATATTAAGTATAAATAAGTAATGTAATAATAAATTAAAAAATTTAACAAATGAAATTATAGTAAAAATTTTAAGAAACAAAAAATTTCTTTAAGAAATGAAAAAATTTTCATTAATTTTATTACAATAACAAAAAACTATTTCCATTCCTATTGACCAGTTCCTAACGAATCAAAAGCCTACAGTTTTAAGCAACATCTATATAAGTTTTATAGCTTATTATCTTACTATTTGGAACATTAATAATATTAAGCATTTCTAACATATAAGGACATTTAAAGATCTATAATTACCATGGTATCTTATAAACTACATTAGAAATATTAAATTGTTCTAACTTTTATCTTTATCTTGGTAAATAATTTACCTACTCTATTATATATTTTATAAGCCATTTTATATTTTCTATTATCAAAAATATTTGGTTTTTCTAATATTTTAAACACCACTGGCACATAAGTTAACGATTAATAAACTCTTCGTTTTTAAACAATATCTGATCTTTTCTTAATATTTTAAAATTGTCTTATCAAAACAGATATTGTTTCAAAATAAAGAGTTTATAAATCTTTAACTTATGTGCCAATGGTGCCTGAATGATTAGAAAAATCAAATATTTTTGATGATAGGGCAATATCAGACAAGATCGTCAAGTGCAATG
This sequence comes from Germaria angustata, assembly GCA_963681545.1. Classification (NCBI taxonomy): domain Eukaryota; kingdom Metazoa; phylum Arthropoda; class Insecta; order Diptera; family Tachinidae; genus Germaria; species Germaria angustata. Next base: position 53,694,957 of record OY812999.1, on the reverse strand, counting down.
TTTTTTTAATGAAAATATTCGTAGGTATAAAAAGGGTATAGCCTATTTGTGTGTGTTAACATTATGAATACTATATACTCAAATTTTTAGTAAAATTTTCATTTCGGATACGTATTGGTTCAATCTTTTTAAATTCCGATAAATGTACTTTTATATAATCATGAAATTTCACTTATATAATCCTCAACCCGATAAAAATTATCAGAACATACATATTTTTATTCAAGTGTACTTTGAAAGCTAATTCTTCCAAAAAGCTGAGGTAGTGTTAAACACGGACTTAAGTTTCGAAGTAATATATTAGCATTCTTAATTACTAAATGAGAAAAAATGGTCTTGATCAATTCTAACTTGAGTTCTCACGGATTTTACGACACGCCCTTGGAAAAAACTCAAGTAATAAAATTTTTGATTTTGACTTTTTGAACGCAATCGATAATTTACGATCGCTATCGTTTGTCCCTTAAGCGGTTAAGGAACGGTATTTGCTTTACATTTAACGTAATATTCTTTTTGCTTTATTATTTTCAAGGTACAATGAGAGCTCTTAGTAATCAAAACACACTTTCTAATGGATATAGAATTTTGATGCAAAACTCAACAAATGTGCATGTAAATGATCCACAGATGAATGCAGCTGAACAAGCCCAAACAGAAGAAAAGCGATCGCTGACTGCATTGAATCATTTTATAAGTACTCTTGAAAACCTATAATCGATTCAAATTTACAACGGTATTCATAATATCGAAGTTTAAAGTGGCTTTGAAATATGAAATTTTAACAAGTAATTGGTTATGAATGCCGGTGTTAATGGATAAAAAGTGTAATGTAATTACAAGTACATAATTAACATATACATGTTTTCTTTTAATATTAGAACATACATGTGAAGTCATAGCATTGTGGAAAATTTTGTGTGAGCATCAATTCCAGCTCCTTGCTAGACAATTGCTGAAGGAACAACAATCTGTCCTGTTGTCGTGTACCTTCCGTGACTTAATTTTATCTCGTTCTGAGTCATGCGCACTTTTGATTGTGGCCTTAATAAATTCTTATTTAAAGGACAATGCATCTGTTAGCACAATATCATCAAAATTAAGGGATGAGTGCCCTAGTCTATATCGTCATGAGGACGCCGTTTCATTTAAGGCTACTGAAATTTTAATGAACTCTAAAAATTGTACAGTTGTTGAAGAAAAGCAGGACAAATTACGAACTGCACTTCAATTGTGCAAAGACGCAGCTCCAAATTTGCCTTTGCAAAATATTTGTCAGCAGGTATTAAACCGCGGATAGCTTATAAAAATCAATTGATAAATTTTTTAAAATTTTAGTTTACTCTTAGCGGTTTTTTTGAAGGCGTAATAGAGTTGACAGCAACGTGCGCTTCTAAAATAGATCCTGAAGAATTTGGAATACACTTTTATCAAACTGATGAGCCAGAAGAGGATCGTGAAGGTTATGCGGCATATGCTGCTCGGTAAGTTAAGCTATAATTACTATATTATCAAAGTTTTAATAATTATTTTTATAAACGGAATTCTCTCATCATAAAAAATTATTTAAAAACATATGATATGTTTACGTTATGTTAGTCTTAATTGTTACAAGGAGGTAAAACTCATGATGGATCATGTTTATCAGTCTGTTTGCAATGCTAATGCAAACCAAGAATTTACACAACAGCTTTGTAACAAGCAAGAAATGAGCGCCAACGATCAAATTATGAAAATTGTTAGCATAGCCATACAAATAAATGATCCGATTTTACATATTTGTGTCTATGAATGGTTGTTGGTGCACGATATGCTCTCTGACCTTTTATCATTAAAAGTGCAAACTTTAAGTGAATTTTTGCGAAGAAATGTTGTTCGAAATCCAGATAATTTAAATTTAATCGATTTATTATGGAAATATTATGAAAAAAATGGTCATCATGCTCAAGCTGCAAGAATTTTGGATAATTTAGCATCTACACAGAGTGATGGCATTCCCCTAACGCAAAGAATTGAGTATTTGGCTAGAGCAGTAATGTGCATGCGAAATGACGGTGTTGGTTATTCAATAACAAATGGAGTATTACTAAAAGAACTGGAGGATAAGGTTTGATAGACATTCATATGCTTTAATATTTAAACATTTTAAAATAGATCAGAAATAATTATTTTAAAAATTTTAGCTAGAAATTGCTCGGGTGCAAAAGACAGTATTTGATGCAATTTCTGCCCTAGCACCTTCGAATAATGAAGCTAATAAAGCATTAGAAAGCTTGGATAAAACTTTATATGACATCACACAATTATATGAAAACTTTGCTGATCCATTTGACTTGTGGGAATGCAAATTAACTATTCTAAATTGTTCCCATCATAACGATCCTTTGCTCATTGAATCGGTATGGGGAAAAATCATAAATAACTCCATCGAAGGTACTGGTTCAATACAAGAAAGATGTACGCGACTGTTTTCGAAAATTGAAAACCTTTTCAAAGAGTTTGGAGAGTCTGGACACTGCTTTCCACTTGCGTTTATTATAAGGGAGTTGGAAATAAAGGCGTGTCAGTTGCATTTATCGGAAGGTACCGTACCAGATAAATTAGTTGCCATGAACATCGATATAGAATTACTTATGGAGTACTATTCCAGGTGAGTTGCTTTTATATCAACATTTATTTTATAGTCGAAATAAACATAATAGTGAAATACTTCTCAAAATGTGTGTGAGCATTTTTAAAAATTTCTTTAGGATAATATCACTAAAATACGTTAAGCAAATCATTTAAAAAATTAAATACAATCACTCACACAAACGAATAAAGATTAAAGGTAAAAATCGCTCACATAATGGAAAAAAAACATTTTTTTATTATTGCATTTGATCGATTTTAAAGCAATTGTACTCGGTCTAAAATAAAATCCGTTTTAACGAAAACCCATTTAAAAGAAACACATTTCGTTTGTAAAAGAGTCCGTGAGTGAACAACGTTATCCGCAGATTGGCAAAGAGGAATTGTCAATTGCACGATACTGGTCCATAAACCACTGGTTCAGATACTGAAAACAAACACATCGCTTCCGGTATTATGCATATCGCGTATGGCGAACTATGCCATGTCTTCTAGAGAAAAAGTAAAAGCTGATCGACTTCTTAAAGATCGTTGGAGCAAAATGGCATAAATACCCGGCCCCGTACCGCCTTTCACGGGCTCAACACAATGCACTAAGAGCATTGTGTACAACCAAAGAGACACTGCAATCAATTTTGAATAATTTTTTTTAGAAAATATGTGAATGCGCTTCATAACACGGCGGGTCGCCAGCTCAACTTTCTGGATCTATTGAGATCATAATAGATTAAGTGAAAAGTGTCTTCCAAAAAAATATTTAAAGTCCAGTGGATATATGAGATATCCATTACGAAATAATGTGTTAAGGCATATTGTACAAGCGACGCACACTGGGGATTTTTGTATGGAGGTGAGGAAAAAATATATTTTTAAAAAAATATAGTGATTTCATCACAAATTTAGTTTTATTTATATAGTAATACACAAAAGTAATCAAAATGAAGAAAGTTAGAGAAATGTATATCGTTACCTACAATGTAAAAAGCCCTAACAAAAAAAATTAAATGATTTTTTAACTTTTAATTTATTATTTATTTTAAATCTATTTTTAATTTATTATTCTAAAAGAGCCTTAACATCGTCGCTTATAACACTATGCTTTTTCTGGATAAATGAAGGAGTCAAATGTGAAATCATGCGATCTGATGTTACCATCATTCGGTCCAATAGTTTTTTTTTCGTGAGTTCTTTGTATGGTACGAGTATTTTGTAACCTTCATTTTCTAACCAATGTATTAGATACTCATATTTTCCATTTGTAAGTTCAAGCTTTTGTAAACATCCCCAAAGTTTTTAATGTAAAAATTTTGTGGTTGGTTTTTGAAATACTAGAAGTAAAATCAATTACTTCTAGAGGAAAAATAGCACGTACTTCATTCCTTTTGAATCGTTTGGTGCGATCACAGCACTCCTCAAACGATTTACGTGGCCGACCAAGTGCAAAACTAGTAGAACATTCAGCCCCAGTTAACTTAATTGCAAATGTGCGTTCAAGCCAATTTGCAAAACTTTCCATTGTCGTAAAACTCTTGGGCCCTATTTTCAGTTATAATTAAAAAACCGGAGAAAAATCGCTTACACTTTTCGCGTTCGTCGGCACTTGTTGAATGACAAAAATCAATCAATGAACACCTATAAATACTAGGTATTTTTCAATATTTTACTGACAGGTACTTATGAATGGGAGCACATTTCGAAACATTCCAAAACATGAGCACTCATAAATGTGGGTGCAATTTCTGTAAAAAATTCATGCAGGTAACTAACGGAAAAACCCAAATAAATAAAAAAATACACTTTCCTTTTAATTGTCCACGCAAATTTATTAGGGCTTATTACTTTGGTACTGCAATGATAAAAATCAAAAAACCTTTTGTCTTTTACTTTTTTTTATTCTGAGAATTATAAAAAGTCATAAATGTTTTTCCAAAGAATTTTGTGCATATCTCGAGCAAATTTTTTAAATTCATACCTTTATCGTTCATCGATTTTCATGATTTATGTATGTCTCATTTTGTTCATAGGTTATGCGACTTTACGTAAAAGTAATAGGACTTCTTCTTTTTTCTTCATACATTTATATATAACTGCGAAACTGTTGCTTATGTAGCGAAACGTTATATAAACAGATGAAAGTAATTGTAATTCTTGATTTTTCTAAATTTGTTTAAGCAAAATCCGACTAGTTGTTCTTGAGTTATGTTAAACAAAAGAGCCTTATCAGAAAAATTTTGTACTGTGTAATGCAACAAATTGAGAGGTGGCACCTGGTGGCACTTGAAATTGATTAAAAATGTAAAAACAGATATGAGACAATGTCTTAGTAGTGATTTCGAACTGTGGGAAAGTATGGCTAAAATTGCAGGTCCAAATGTTTGGAGAAGAAAGGGATTTTTGTTATATGTTCATAAAAATAAACAAACAAAAAAAAACTTAAGTCTCTGCAGAGTTTATTTTTTCAATTTTAGTATATGTAGAAGTAAAACATACAAGTACTGAGTTTGAGACGGCTATTAAAAAAAAAAACTAGCAGTCAGATCGGAGTAATTCTTTTCGATTTGATTGTACCATTTAGTCTAAAATTTCAAAATATCACTGCATATTGATTGCATTAGGAGTATATTGACAATTTGAGTTTTTCCGCGAAATCCCCAGTGTGTGACGTCGCGAAACAGTTTGACATTTAAAAGTTATAGAAACATAACAGTGGTATAATTTCTAATTTTATTCCCTGAAATAATTTTATGAGAATTTTTTTTATTTATTAATTTCGTTATAAAAAAAAATTATATATTCAGAGATTATATAAAACTAAATGAAATGTTTAAAATACATAATTTTATATCATTTAGAGTATAAGATTAGTTTGTTATTTTATAAAATTTTCTTCTGCTATTTATATTTAGATTGATATCCACATTAAGCGATCTTATTCTAAAGTATATTATACATCTAAATAAAATTATTAAAAATTTCCTTCATAAAAATTAAAAAATCAAATTACCAAAAATAATATTTTATAATAAATTAATAAAAATATTAAAAATTTCCTCCATAAAAATTAAAAGTTCATATAACCAAAAGTAATAACAATATTTTATATTATGTGTTGTACTATAAAGGGTGATTTTTTAACCGTTTGGGTTTTGAAAATTTGAAAAACAAAATAAATTTCAAAAGTGAATAATATATTTGGGGCGATAAATGAAAGCCTGCCATTTATTTTTTAAAGATTGTTTTATATAAATGTTGTCCGCAGATACGCCGTAGGTGAGTCATCCATGAGCTCCAATTTTGGCATACTTTTTCAAGCATTCCGGCTAGTATCTCACCAATAACAGCTATAATGTTGTCTTCCAGTGGCTGACTTGTCACTGTACGCGAGAGACTTCAGGTATCCGCACAAAAGGTAGTCTAGTGGGGTTAAATCGGCGGCCAATGGACTGCTACAAAACGTGAGATTAATTGCTCACAAAACTCGCCTCTGTATAGATTCATAGTATCGCGTGCAGCGTGGCATGTGGCAGCGTCTTGTTGAAACCACATGTCAACCCAGACCAATTCTTCTATTTTGGGAATTTTTCCTTCTCCATGCATTAATTAAATGCATTAAATTTTATTTAATTTGATTTTAATAACAAACACAACTGCGACCTTCGGACTACTAGTCTAGAATAAGTTATTGGATTAAAATTATTTTAAAAAATGAAATAAATACCGATCCTCAACAGCCATTTGTTGACACATATACTCTTACATACATATTTATGAACTAAGTTACCTAAAGTTAAATTTTTTATCTTAATTTTTTAAATGTATTGTTTGTTGTTGACAAACAATTATACTGGACTTAAGTCTTTTTATTTTCCTTATGCGAGCTGAATATAATTCTTTAATGTGTTGTGTTTTCCAAAACTTTTATACTTACGAGTATTTATATGTAACCTTTATTTATATGTGACCTTCGTAGACTAGTAGGTAGTGTACTAGACTCGTAGTGCGAAGGTCTCAGGTTCGAATCCTGCCGCAGAACTCTGGCAGTTTGTTTCTGATAATTAAAGGGAGCGCACTCGGCTAGAGTGTACTGAAGATTTCGCTAGCGCCAATGAAATGTGCACTGCTAAGCCAATAACGAACAATATTTTTTTAAACAAATTGTGAAAATGTCCTGAATAATTTTGAATAAATATCTTAATTTTTACAGAATGATTTCAATTAATGAACGTATATGGGCTAATGAAGGTAATGAATGGCATTTAGTGCAATCATCGATACGAGTGATTACCCTCTTGGCAAACAATGCTCATACATTATGGTCCAGATCGAAGTAAGTTATTTTAAAAAATAATTCAAAGGTGTTATAAATATTTTTATTGTTTAAAATAGGCGTCGTATAATTGGGAAAGCACAGGATATGGTGTCAGTTTGTTTGAATATGTGCTACCAGAAGCCAGGTACAGAACGAATGCAACAGTCTCTAAAAGAACTGCAATGCCGGCTTCAGAAGAATTTAACATAATTATATTGAAATCTAGTTCATCTTCATGTTTTTCAGTGATCAATATTAATAAACTTTCATCTAAACCCCACTATTCCAGAATATTGCAAAAACCGTTAGATTTTCCTTGAAACTTTTAAAAGAAAATCATTTAGAATTTAATACGTTTTTATAAAAATCCAACAAAAATAAATTCAGTTCATTCCACAAAGCATGTAGGGGTGAAATATTTATCTTGTGTATGTAAAATGAAAAACAGCAAATGTGCTATTGCGGAAAGGCAAATAAAACGTAATTTATTGTTTCAAAAAGTGTTGACACAAAAAAATTTTAACCAAAACTCTTATTTTTTTTGTTTGGTTCTATGTCAAAAATAAAGATGGCAAGGCAGTACACAAAGTGGAAGGTATCCACCCAAAAATTAAATTAGCGAGAATAAAATAAAAACGCAAGAGTAACTAATGTTGTATGTTGGCTTCTTAAATGAAACCACCGATACCGTGAGAATTTAATAAATCAAACAGGTTTGTAAATCTATACAATTCTTAAAGCGTTAAACTCTGAACAATGAACAATAAGATGTTTCGAACTATCCGTCATGTTAAAAAAGTCGCACATGTCTGAAGGCCTCTTCGGAATCATGTGAAGATAAGCACCACTGTAATAGTGGCCACACAAGACTTAAATTTTTTTTAATATCAGTCGGATACAATTGGCGCCCCTATAGCAAGGCTTAACAGGAATTTCAGGAATAAGAGAGAAGAAACGACCTGAATCCTGTGATCTAGAGCGATAAAGAACCAACCACTCGTGCCTCAAGGAGTTACGAATCCACCAAAGCGCATCACCATATGGGATGGCCTAACATCTAACGGGGTCCCTAGAGAAACGGTCATTTGGAGAAAAAGTCAAGTCTCTCATTGAAATCTATTCCAGTATGATGCCGGAACCCATACAACATGCACCTTATAGTAACCAAACTGAAACCATTGATGATGTATGAATGTACCAAAAAAAGATAATGATCATATCCCGTGATACGCCACTGTCTTTATTACAGGATAACTGAATAAAAACTTTGAGTTTTCGAATGGGTATACACAGAGTGCTGGAATCGAATCAAAGCTTTCCCCAAATTGACAAAAGAAATAACTATTATCATCGTGTTTTCGCGTACACCTGATCAGCTCCATCAGAGACGGATTGTAACACGTAATAAAATAACATAAAATAAATAGTGATGGAATCGGTGGCGTTATTTTTTCAGAAAGAAAATTAACATGATTTGAGCAAAGATTTTATTTTAAGAACATAATATAATTAAGCGAATCCCAAGTACATCAAATTTGATAAAACTGCGGAAGAGGCACTCCTTTGGCGATTGGAGCAGTGGGTGGATAGCACTCATATACAAATGATTTGAACGGCCAGGAATGAGCACTTATACTTCAACAGAAAATTAAAGCACAGTATGAACCCTATGGTAATATGTGAGTTTTTATGTATGCATTTGAATTATCAAATCATACTTTGATACTTAATATTGAAAATTCATTATTTGGGATATTCTCCCCAACTAATCGTTAGAAACAATTAGAGCTTTTGCAAAATGCATACAAAAATCAAAAGTTTGTTGTGGCTTTAGCTCTTCATATGCCGACATTTCATTGGTTGCTAAAACCAAATCGTCAGTGAAGTTTAAGCAGTTTGAAAACATTCAACCCCAAATGTTTGTGCCACATAAATCAAATACAATATGAGAATTTCAATATTGCATATGAATTACAACAAATACATAATCATAGTAGATTTAGAAAAATAAAATAGACTCACGTTGAGTAAATTGTTTGTTGTGTTGGTTTGTATAGAAACATTCTAAACCTACTATGATTATGTATTTGTTGTAATTCATATGCAATATTGAAATTCTCATATTGTATTTGATTTATGTGGCATAAACATCCGAGGTTGAATGTTTTCAAACTGCTTAAACTTCACTGACGATTTGGTTTTAGCAACCAATGAAATGTCGGCATATGAAGAGCTAAAGCCACAACAAACTTTTGATAATACTTTGATGTTAAATTTTTAGATATGTGATCACAAAATGATAATTAGATTTATTGTTTGCCTGGATTGGAAGAATATAAACCAAGACATTGCCTTAGACTTGAATTCTGCAATGTCTAAATCATTTTGTCAATGTACATACCACACGATATACATTAGCACGCGGTTACGCAGAAACATTTGTCTCATTCCAATATATAATTGAGTTCTGTTTGATTCTCATTTAGTAACTACTTTGTACGCGGATACATTGGATCCCTGATGGCGTTCAGAAACTTTTGCACGCAGTACATCATATATCAAATATATCCATCAAGGTAAGATTCAACAAATAAATGTCGCTACCAAGTATAAAATTAATTAGGGAAGAGGATCCGGATGATGCTTAGAAATGAGTAGGTTTGTAATTAAAACAAATGTTTGCTGAGTTTTACAGTTGGAAATATGTTACAATGCAAATCCTCAACAGTAATTATGTTGAAAATACCGTGCATCTATGTATATACAATACATCATCTACTACAAAAAATTTGATTTATTTAGAAAATTGATCAATGGGAGAGGAACACAGGGAAAGACAAAAAGCAACAAAAATAAAACCAGCGACGAGCTTATACATATAGTGCCAATTGAAAATTCACCTTCATTGAATTTAATATATATATATACATATATATATATATATATATATATATATATATATATATATATATATATATATATATATATATATATATATATATATATATATATATATATATATATATATATATATACATATATATATATATATATATATATATATATATATATATATATATATATATATATATATATATATATATATATAATATATTTTTTATCAAATGATTTTATCGATGTACTCATGTACATACTTACATATGTACATAAGTATGGGTGGACACAAGTAAAAGATAAATTATGATGTAGAACTGTTATAAGGGTAGAGTGAAGAGTTGCAACTTACACAGAGTGGTTCGAGTGTAATTGTTCCAATTAATAATTATGATTAAAAATAAAAGTAGTATTTTGTTTCAATAGTTTATTTACAATAACAATGTATCTATATTTTTTGACCTCTTTTATAATAATCCGTTTTTTTAATTTTCAAGCTTAAGGTCTTTTATTTTTTTTTTTAAATTTAATTAAAAATAACAATAAATATTTCGATACTCATTGAGTATCATCTTCAGGACAATTCTCTTTTTATAAATAATAAAATTAAAAAATTAACATTTCAAAAAATGAAAGAAAGAGAAAATTTTTTTTGTCATATATGAAAAATATATACACACATGTACACAATAATAAATAGTTTTTTTGGAAAAACATATACATCTATATCTATATCTATATCTATATCTATATCTATCTATATCTATATATATAAAAATAAGTCCGTATATGTACGTCGCCGAACTAATCATAAACGCGTCGAGCGATTTCAACCAAACTTATACACTACGTAGGCAGTGGCCCATATATGGTTTATATGAAGTTTGGTTAAAATCCGATAACGCATGTGTGTGCGGTGCGTATGTGAAGTGAGTGTATTTTTGCCGCAGGCATTTTTTGTACCGCATACAGCATTCATTAGTATTGAATACATTTTGGTCGTTTGTGTATTGGAGAGCATTGCACGGAGTGATGCAAATAGCAATTTGTTATCATTTCTCTTTTCTCTTTGGACGTCATTGGTGATTGATCTTATCATAATCGATTTTTGAAAATATTAATTTCGTGCTTACGTGTTGGCAAGCCTTCAGTTCTCTTTATCTACACAACAACTCATGGCAAAACCAAAAATGTTGTCTACGAAAGAGCTCTAAGATAGTTTAAGTGATACATAGTCTAAGATTGTAAGAAACTAGAATTAAAAGTTGAATAATAGGGAACAAAACCAACTTTAATAAAAACAAGTGTGTTTCTTTTCTTATTTTGTTTTGCCGTGCGAAGCAGGCAACGGGCCCGCTAGTATAAATAATAAAAAATAATTATTTAGAAACATGTATGTACATATATATAAATATGTATGTAGGAGTAAACATATACTTTATATAAATGTTCTCCAACATACATACATACAGATTTACAACTATAAAATGATAATATGTGGTGTTACTTCTTGTGTAACAAGTGCCTATAACTGTGCGCTACATTTTCAGTGTCTGCCTTAAAATTAATTCTTTTTGTATTATTAATATTAATGATGTGAAGTATTTCTAACAAGTATCTTCTCTTATAATTTGTTTCAGTAGGGTAATTCACACCGGCCTTGTTAATTCGTTAGTCGTTATTCGATAGTTTTTTACGTGTATTTTGTTTTTGTAAAATTAACAAATTATCGAACTGCCGAGTAACAAAGTACCAGTCTGGCAAGCTTGGTAATTTTCTTGTTACTCGGTAACAAAGAATTTTCAATTAAATTTTTTACTATTTTTGTTTTTGCACTTTCTCGAGGCATTTTTGCTTTTTAATAAATTTAAATCATCTGTTTTGTAGCAAAAGTTACCGCACTACTGAGATAGAACAAAAAGTGTGTTCACAGTAAAGTGTTTTAACAAATTACCAACTAACAAATTACCGGATTAACAGACTCGGTGTGAATTCCCCTAGTGTTTAATATTGAAACATTTTCAAAGTTCGGATAATGATTACATTGATGACAATGTAAAGACAATGCCGTTTTCTGTGAAGTGTTTGCTCTATTTTTCTGATCAGACTTATATCCTGCAATTCTAACTTTTTTTTTATTCTTTGTTGTACCTAAATATACCTTATGGCAATTATTACTACTATTTCCATCGCATGGTATATAACATTAGACCTATCTAACTTATGTATTCTATCTTTTGTTCTACTAAATAATTTGTTTAATGTGTTATCCGTTTTATAAGCCATTCTATATTTTTCTTTATCATATATTCCTGATCTCCTGATATTCCTGATCCGATAAAATGACAAACGGAAATCTTCCAACAATAATTAGTACTGACATTTTGTGTAATAATTGCCCCTATTGCGGTTCACCACTCAACTCAGTTTGGTCGTGTGAGAGTCAACCCAACTTATGCACAACCACACTCACTTTAGTTATTGCATAAGTTGGGTTGACTCTACACGACCAAACTGAGTTGAGTTGTGAACCGCAATAGGGGCAAATATTGCAGTGCGATTTAAATCGCACGAAACCGTGAAATTTCACAATAATTAGTATATAAAATTTTCATGTAATAAAAGGTGCATTATGTACTTACTTACATATGTATGGTACATAAGTATATTGATGTGGCCAAACGTTTGTATAGTATGGAAAATATATCATTGCACAGAAAAAAACATGTAAAATATTATCTTCATTCAAGAATTTCAAAAAAAAAAACACGGTTTATTTTTTGCACGCATCCCATAACGGTACTTGATCGCGACTATTAGGCGCCAATACTTTTCAAATGGACATAAGTACATATGTATGTACACATTACAACAAAAACAGAAGTTTACTCAGTATAAAAAGTTAAAAAATCTTTGCATATTGAGTAAAGACAATCAAAAAAGGACAAAAATGCCGTTATTTTGGAGACATTTTGTGCATTTGTGTTTTCTGATAAATGGAATGGAATGTGAAAGAGGTAAACAAAGATTTAGTTACATATAAAGTGATCGTTCTTAATGCAACAAGTGATCTCATATTTGAATATAAAAATGCCAGGAAAACGATATTAGACAAATGGTTTATTTCAATCACTACAAAGGCAAATCTGCCAAGGAAATCGCCGATATGTTTTCCTTGAAAATCAGGACGACTAGAATTAAAAGGATCCTCAGGAAGGCCGAAAAAGGTGACACAGCGTGTTGAAAGAAAAATAATTAGAACTGTTTATGATAAACGCAAATCCAGCACAAGAAGATTAGCTCTTCAAGTGGAAAAAGACTGGGTTACGTGTTTCTCATGCAACATGTTCTTCAAAAGCACGAATATTCGTCAAGAGTGGCGAGGAAAAAACCACTGCTCTCAGTTCAAAATATTGAAAAGATGTTAAGATTTGCCACTGAATACGTTTCACTTTCTCCAGAGTACTGGGACGATGTTATTTTCTCAGATGAAACAAAAATTATACTTTACTATCATAACGGACCGCAAAGAGATTAGCGTAAGCCCCTAAAATCGCTAGAAAATAAAAATCTTATTCCTACAGTAGTGTTTGGAAAAGGCTGACTTCCTAAACGTATATTTACCAAGTTGATGCATTGTGTATATGCTTTTTTAATACTTTGCATACTGATGGTTTGCATCCGTTACATCGCTTAGGAACATTTACATGCATTATATCATTCATAATAAAGCGAACAATGGCGGAAGAGCATATTTTATTGCAAAAAGAAACACGGGTATTAAAAAGATACCAAAAACAAGAGGATTTGTGCAAACACTTGATGCACAAAATTTTTTTACTAGACTTATTTATTTTAATTTTTAAAAACTTATTTAATTTTTTTTAAACTTCTGTATTTGTTAAATGGTTCACACAAATAGCTATTTTTACTTAAATAAAAAAATTAATATAAATAAAATGAATATGGAAATATATTAAATTGTAAGAAAAACTGCTTACGTATCTTCCTGCGTCTCCATTGTGCTGCGTATTGTATTCATTTTGCATCTAAATTTTTTGGATGCTTTTCTTGCTTTTTCTTGCGTATTAACTACAACAGTGATGCAAATGGGAACAAAATATATTGTAAAAAATTTTAGGGTTGCATTTAGGAATACGTTGCAATATATTACTACAAAGCAACATGCGTTTAGGAAGTCAGCCAAACTGTCCGCAATGGTATGGGGCTGTATACCCAGCAAAGGAGTTGGTGTAATCAGAATTTTGGATGAAACAATGACTAAAGAAGTATGTCTTGATATTCTGAAAAACGAACCGACTTCCAGCGTTAAAAAGATTGGTTTTATAAACCTGGATAACCCGAATAAATTAAAATACAAATACTATCAAGATAATGATCCCAAGCATAAATCTTATTTATGTAGGTCATGGCTACTATACTCCTGCCCAGAGTCCGGATTAAACCCTATCGAAAATTTGTGGGTTCATCCAAGGAAAAAGGAAGGGAAAAGATTGCCAACGAACAAAAACGAATTGATACGGTTTATTAAAGAAGAGTGACAAAAAAAATACCGTTAGTATAAAATATTCCAATGCTAATTCAATCGATGCGAAGACGTCTGCAATGGGTAATTGATGCTCGAGGTGGACACATAAAATATTAAAACAAAAATTCAAAAATTTACATCAGACAAAGTTTTATCCAGTGTGCAAACATTTTTTTACAGTACAGAAACTGAACTATTTTTATTTTTTAATATTCTACATTAGAACTCTTCATTGTTATAAAAGTTTTTTATATATTATATTACCAAAACATATGTTTATAAAATATTGATTAAAAAAGTTTATTTTTATTAGAAATCAATTCATCTTTTGAAGTTATCTTTATTTTTCTCTATGTGCAAAGATATATTTTACAAACTATATACTTATATAGTGTAACCAGAATTATAATTAACTCAATAAATTAAACAAAATTAATTTTGATATTAAAAGCCGTGCAAAATCGAAAACGTGTAATACGTAGTAGTGTTTCGTCAGTTTTGGTAGGACGTTATTGTATTCTTTTTTTCATGCAGAAGTGTGCTAAGGAGTAGTTGTTCCTAAATACCAGCATCAACCTAATAAATGGTAAAAAAAAACAGATATGATGGTGCAGAAACCATCAAAAACAGTACTGTTCCGTTTCGCTAGTGTTAAAATATGCTATAAATCTGCATATGGCTCAACATACATATACCTAATCGTTGTGAACCGGATTGGCGAAATTTATCTAATAAGTAAAACGGAAAAGATAAATGCATATACACGTATGATACATGTACATATGTATGGAGAGATACATGCACATACTGAGATCTCAAAATTTATAAAAAGCATTAATGAATTTCCCGTATGAGAATGAGTAGATATCAATTTCGTTAACAATTATTTTGCGGTATTTTACTGACTTCAATAATTTTATTAAGCGAGTAAAATTATTTCCAGTTCGAATGCTGATAACTCAGAGAGAGATACTTTTTCCAGAGAACTTTTTTCCTATGTCATTACAAATAGGACAAACACCTATAAAATGATACATATGCAGTTGATGGCATGACATCGTAGTTCAGCTTTAGATAAAAATCGTTGTGTTACAAACTTATAGCCTTCGATATGCTTTCACCACGTTCTTTTCTTTTTAGTAAGTCTATTATTGTTTTCAACTGAGTACAAAGAGATCGGTTGGTAGGGGTTGGAAAATGCAATTTTTGATGTTTGCGGCGAATTGACCGGCCCTAAACGTGAAATAAACTGTTCACCGAACTCTCCTCTCAATTAGGTTATTGTTTCGCGTGCTGTGTGGCATGTGGCACCATCTTCTTGAAAACACATTTTGGGCAAGCAAAAATTTTTAATCATCGCACGGTAGCGTAGTGTGAATTTTGATAATAAAATTCAATAATCTGCAAGGGTTAATCGTCTGTAAGTCGATTTATGTTTAAATTATAGACCAAACTGAACATGTTACTCGAAAAAAGCTGAGCTACCAAAAAGAAGGTTGCTAAAAAAAACACCCATTACATTTTGTTAAACGCACACTAAAATATTTATGGTTTTTATATCACAATTTTTATTTACGATGTATCCATTGTTTGTAAATGAGTTTTAATAAGTATGCATTTTGTAAGATGGCATTCGCAAGGTACTGGATGTTCGATCAAATTAGGATCCAAAATTTCAACTTCTAGATCATATTTACGGTTATTTTCACCATTGCGTTGCATTGATATTTTAAATGATATTGGGGCATTTTCATCCAACTCTTCGCATGCTGTTTCAGGAAGGACAACAACGGTTTGTTTCCAATGGGTGACTGGCGAACTTGGGCTGGTTGACAAAATTATAGAGTCTTCATATGATTCAGCAGGGAATTTACAATCAAACCATATACAAAATCCTTGATGTTTACCAGATTTTTTCACAGCAAGTACTTCTTGAAAAACTATATTATCAAGTTCTTTAACAGTTATGTCTTTTAAATTCATCCAGTGCATTGCTACGCCTTCGTGTAACAAATCCTTTGGAGAAGATAGTGCTATGTCAGGTGTGGACGACTTTTGTTGCCTTAACATTCTTCCGAAATAGGTTAAACGAACTCCATCATAATCATACCAATCGTCGAAAAGTCGTGGTATGGCACAGGGCGCTACGAAAATTGTAGCTTCACTTGGAAAGATTAAGCCATCAGATTTCAAAAATTTATCTCTTGCAAATAATACGGAATCAAGCATTCCCTCGTGTAATAAATAGAAACCCATCCACTCGGAAACAATTATATCGATTTTTTCTGCTGATGCTGGCAAAATAAATTCCTCAATTTTGGAGTGTATGACCTGTAATAGAAAAATATTTTGAAATAAGCAATTTCGTATGTATATATTTTTAAATTTAATTATGTACTATATACATACGTACATACTAGCGAATGACAATTACTATCCCACATATGTACATGCGTATAACATATACTTACATATAAGTTACATAGTTACTTAAAAATTTGGAAGAAATTACAATTTTCTTAACTTCAACACTGAAGCAGATGGTATCCAAAAATATGTGAAATACAGGTCGTATATAATACTTAATACTGAAAATATTATACGCGTCATATACTTATAATAGTATCAGAGCATCATTTGATTTATACCGGTAGAGTGGAGAAAGTTTGCTTTTCTGTTGCAATGCAATACTTCATTTATGAAGGTACCTCTTTAACTCTCCTTTTTGCGTTGGTGAATGTCGTCACATTAAGTTGCAAAGAAGCTAATTCCATTTAATCTATTTTATATAAGAGGAAAAGTCTAAAATCTTAGCTTTTAATAAATTTTTATTCTATAAGGCATTACTAAACGACGAGTAAAAACGAAATATCTGTGTTTTTCCTTCTAGTATTTTACTGCATCAAAAATGTATTCAAAAAATTTAATCTTAAGTCCTTTGCAACTAAAGGTAAGGATGTTCACATTGAAAGAATTAAGCGTTAAACTCAATACCAACAAGCATCGCTACGATAAATAACTACACGGCTAACGAGCATTCATTTGTTAAAAGTTTTCTCTTTAGGAAAGAGTTAAAATTTTTTATATTACAACGAAAAATATATTTATTTATTTTTGGAAAATTTTTTGTTTCTCCATGCTATTTTTTTAAGTAATTTCTATCTTTCCCTTTCACTATTTCGTCGTAATCAGAATCCTCTAACATCAATTTTTAATCGAAACTCTCTTCTATATATTATTTCTTTACTTTTGCTTAATTTGTATGTATGCTTCTATCAAAATGTAAAAAAAATCGAATATGAAAAAAAGAATTCAAAAAATTTCAGTCTGTATATTCTTTTAAATGTCTGTTAAAATAGTTGCTGTGTTTCTGCATTATTTTCTCAACAGACGAAAAAAAGTACGTTCATTGTTGTTACGTAAAGAACATCACTAAAAACAAATTTCGCAGTCGTTAAACTTTATTCGATTTCTCATATACCATCAACCTACATACATATGTATATAAATGTAGTTTTCTCTCGCCAATTGTAAAATCTTATTACGCTGCAAAACCTTTGTTATTCTCTTACAACCAGTGTTAAAGTGTCTTAAAAATGGTTTCATAAGGAAACATAGGGCCACACACAGCCTTGTAAATGTTGTTAGAACTGTGTTTAAAGAGGATATATTGTTCAGCTCTCTTTATTTACGTTTTCCAGCTCTTTGTAGTTACATCGGTCTTTCATATGTGGTAACTTAATTTTAAAGTTAATTTTGTGATTTCAGTCGCTTTAAGTTCTCGCAATAACGATATGAAACATGTCCAAAAAATACGTGGCACTTTGGATAAGAAGAGAAGTGAAAACTTAAAGATGGCTTGGAGTATGAGTGGAATCAAATAACATCTAAAACAGCAAAAAATCTGGTATTTTCAATGATAATCGATTGAGGGCAGTAATTGAGGCAAAATGAGGTCCAACAAGATACTAATAAAATGATACCTGTAATTATTTTTGTACATTAATCTTTTTTACTGCACGTACATACTATACATAATTGTTTTTTTTAATATAAAATTTAAGTTTTCAAATTTTAATAATGATGTAATAATATGTTTTCAATTTTTGGTTCAATTTTTTGTTGATTTACTTTGTTTTTAATAAAACCAATTTTTTGGAAAATTAAACATTTTTTAAAGGGTACGACCTATTATCCGTGTGACAGTATATTATTTCAATATATTCACATATGTATGTACCTACATAGTATAGTATAGAATTATTATAAAAAATATATCGGCTTGATGCGTATAGAAATTTTTAAAATTTTGACCACCTTCTTCTGTGATGTTTTTATATCGATGTTTACCAGATTCTTTGGAAAATATGTATGTATGTATATTCACAATTTTATACTAAACATCCATATGCCCATAACTGGAAATGTATGGGTCACCACCAATATTTACTTTTTTTATCACCTCAACTACATTCTTTTCGGTTGGTGCAGATTTGCTAAACTTGTTCCTGCATGTACTTACATATACTTAAGTATACTTACATATGTATACATACTTATACATATCTGTGTCGTTTTATCATAACATCTTAAGTCCTATCTTAATACATTAGACTTAAGATGTTATGATAAAAAGACACAGATATATACATATGTATATGTATGTATGTACATATGTACATTTTTAAAAGTGAACAAACCTTTACTGTAGATGTTAAGTTATTTTCTTCCATAACCTTTAATGCAACTTTAGCCAAATTTGAAGCTTCCACGGCGTAGACTAGCTTTGCACCAGCTTTAGCACAAAATACCGATAGTATTCCTGTACCAGCTCCAACATCTAGTACAATTTTATCCTTGAATAATGAAGAATTCGA
The DNA here is from genome assembly GCA_963681545.1 of Germaria angustata. Taxonomy (NCBI): domain Eukaryota; kingdom Metazoa; phylum Arthropoda; class Insecta; order Diptera; family Tachinidae; genus Germaria; species Germaria angustata. The sequence goes on along the minus strand of OY812999.1, from coordinate 53,675,699 downwards.
CATTATTGCCTTTTTAAAAGCTTCTTGGCGCGGTCGGTCGCGAAGCATTAGTTCATGGACCTAAATTAGACATTTTAATAACTGGTATGATAGAAACAATTTGTGATATACCTCAAGGTTCTCGTAATCTTTAAAATAACCCTCGTCATTCATTTTATTCAAAATATTTAGCAAATAATATTTTGCACGTGCATATTCTAACCAGTGTTGCCATTAGAATCACAGAATAGTTTATGATTAGGATACGAAAGATACATTTTTCGTATCTCTTGATGACTTCAGGTACCATGTATAATCCTGACATTTTTCGTATCTTTTAAATCTGTACGTAAAATCTACAGAAATAAGATATTAAGCTTTCGTTCTCTGACAAAGTTTTTTAAAGTTATCACTTCGTTATGAATACTAAAAAAACAGTGACAACTAAATAGAAAAATTACATGTATTTTATTGTTAGTTTTTCTAAATTCTGTCGTCTGCTTATTCTTGTGTACATATATGTATGTATATACATACATGTGTTAAGATGAAATTTTAGAAGAAAACAATAACGATCCTTACAGTTAATAATTTCAGACCGTATAATAGTTTTATAAAATAAAACAATTTTAATCCCGTAATTAAAAGAAGAAAACTAAAAAAGCTGACTGCAAATATTATATTATATATTTATGTACATATAAACAAAATGAGTGAGTGAATTTTACATTTTAAACAAATTTTATGTACATACATATGTATGTAGATACATAAGTACATATGTATGTTTCTATATGGAATTATTTGCATTTCGTTATAATTTACAGGTCATTCTCCAAAAAAGACAATGTACAATTTTAATGATAAATGGCTGTTAATAAAAGAGTACAATGGATGGTTAATGAAAAAAAATTAAATATGAAATAAGAATGTTATGTTAATAGATGTTAAACGTTAAACATGGATTTTAAATTTTCTTTTCAAAATGTATCTTTTTGGGAAAAAATGTATCTTTTTGGAAACTAAAATGTATCTCTCGAAATTTCATTGGCAACACTGATTCTAACACTGGCTAAAAAGTAAACTAATGAGTTCAGCTGATCGGGTCGCAGCTGATAAATAGCCGCCAAATATTACTTACTTAACCGCCGCTATAGAGTGGGACCGTGAACGGCTTAATTATCTGGTGGGAGCACAAAGCCCGGAAATAACGCCTATCCGATGTGGTATACTGTATTTGTTCGTAGAATTTCGAGCTCATCTTCAGGTGGCCTATATAGGTTTTTCCTTATAACGACCTTTTTTTTTGCTTTAATGATATATGAAAAATAACAAATAAACGATCAATTAAAAAAAAAAACGGGATAAACTTTTGTAAATTTTTGCAGTGGGTAGATATGAACACTAAATCGTCCCCTCAATATAACAATAGCATATAATTTTTTTGGGGTTTTGAGAAAATCGAGTTTAAAGTTTTTGTCAAATCGGATGTCCATTAAAACCTCAATATCGCCGTAAATAAAAATTCTTCCTAGTGGATTTTTCGACGAATACATAATACAGTTTCTTGTCTTTAAATTGACCAAGTTTTTTTTATTGTAAGCATCCTTTAAGACCATAATTATGTCATTCAAAGTCCTCCATATAGGCTATTTTATTTTTCAAGGAATTCGTATGATGTATCTGATACACTATTTTATTTTGTATGGTATACGCTGTTTTATTAAATAATTTTACGGTATTTTTATTTAAATTTTGATCTCATAAATATCAATTTATAACATAGTGGCACATATTCATTACTTTCCAATTTGGGTTATTATAAACAAAAAATTATGATAAATTAAGATGTATGTACATTACGTAAATCAAAAATAACTAGAAATTCATTCGTCTTCTTTCTCTTTCTCTGCTACGTCTGGCTCATCTAAACAATTTCGCTTCTTTCCACCTTGTAAGTTAAAAAAAAATGACTGCGAGCCACGAGGAATTACATTCTTTTTGCACAAATTTTGGAGATCATTCAGCTTTCGATTACAAATTGGCAGCTCTTTGTTGTATTTTCCAGTAAACGGAAAGTTGATCACCTCTTTTGTTTTTTGCGTTTCTCCAATATCAATTACATTATAAATGTTTTCGTTGATTTTTGTTCACTTGGAGAAACTTAAGATTAAGCTAATTAACCGAGTCATTTTTTATATTTTTCTTATTTTTCGAAAACATGGCTTTGAGATCAATCATATCACTGTATTGAAGCCTCTCTACAGCATAGGGGTTTTTCCGTCTTGCCAGTCTCATTATAGTTGGCCATTCTTCCGGCGAATGGACGCATATACTCCTCTTCGCAGGTTCTATTGCAGAGTGCATCGAATCTGCCTACATTTGTGTGTGTCCGCTTTGGAGATACTTAATTGTTATCGAATTTAGCTTCAAAGTATTGTTGGTATAAATCAATAGTGTAGCAATGAACCTGTTGCTGTTCTGTCCCCCACAGCAGTCTGAGTAGAGAATAACATCGGTTACCGATTCATCTAACGAGTTCATCATTTTCCATATTGTGGTCCCAATTTCGTCGGATCCTCGTTGACCCTGATTTTCATCCCATAGAAAACAATAACCTTCTCCACTGGCAATGTCGTAAAATGTGTTATTGTACGTCGCGAACTGACTGGAGATCAAAAGTAAACACTTTTAAATTACTGTTACTTTTAGCTGATTCTGTCAGTTTTTAGTTCTTGCCTTTGTCTTACTTAAGATGTGTTCATCATAGGATTTCTGAATGGAGTCTTCGACCTTAGCGTTTTTGTACCTCTCGCATGTTAAGCAGGTGTCTTTTTTTGGACGGTGGAAAGAATAATTATAATTATTGCAAAATATCCGGCGATAAACGTTTTCTTTAATGATAGCGTCCGGGTGGAGTTCTTTGAATAAATCGTACATTTTTGATATTGTTAAGTCGGAGGCAAGATAAAATCGTTGACTTTTTTCTCAAGTGTAATGGCTTTCGACGGCAGAAATGACTCGATGTGCTTTTTGATAAGCGCAACTGTCTCTTCGTCTAATTTTCTCTGGTGGCCATGTTGACCCCTCTTCTCTGTAATTTCATTTTGGCACATCTTCTTGGCTAACACAGATATTGCACCGTCTGACAAGTTCAAAATATTAAAAAAAAACTTTTTGCATACCTGTTTGGCTTTGAAAGTATAATTAAATGTGTTCGCCCGCCGTGATCCGATTGTCAACGTCCTTTTTTCGAATAGTCGCCTAAATTCCAATAATCTGCATTGATCTCCATGCGCTCTTCTTCTGTGCAATTATGGCAGCACTTACAGTCAATGGGTTTCGGAACACGTTCTTCAACTCTTTTGCCACTCTTAGTGACATACGGGTTCCCTTTATTGCGATGATACTTCCTTTTTTTCTGCACCCATTTCTGACTTTCAATCTATTGATCGGAAATAATTCAGAGTTAGACGTGGCTAAACCCAAACAATATTTCTCAAAAGCTGTTTGCTGTACTCACCTTTCTCTTCCGCGTAAGTATATTTCTAACATTTTCATTCTTGTTATTGATATAAGTATCACCACATTCTGCGATTTCTTCTAAAACTATATCTGCTGTCTTTATCACTGAATTATCTAATTCATCTGCCAAAGCCTGTGCATCATCAATCGAATCGGGCATATACTCGTCCGACGATCCTGCAGAGAAGTTTGTACCATTCTCATCATCTGTTTCACGTATCTCTATGTCCGACGATCCCACAGCGAAATCAGACTCATCAGTCTTTGGAGCAATTTCCACAACTACTGGTGGCTTTGTGTCACAGCCTGTTGATATTTACCTTACTCACTTCACTTACATTATATAATAGAAGATACTCATTCAGACGTTTCAAACCCATATTTTTAATGAATAAATTTTCTTTGCGAACTGAAATTTGAAATGACTACAATATTTCCTTGGCGTTCATGTAGTCAAAAAGACGTAAACATCGCATAGGCTACTATTCTTATGAATTGCTGATAAAACTTTGGAATCTGTATTGAAAATAAAACAGCTTATGTGGGGTATAGAAATGGTCGGAATAAAATTATTTCTCAAACAATAGTGTATATTATTATAAGTTACTAGCGGACCAGGCGAACTTCGCCTCACCCCAATTTTAAACACTCAGACAAACTTTCTATTTTTTCATTTAAAAAGCCATTAAGGAATAATTTCAAACAAAATTTCATACAAAAACTCGATTTTCGATTTTTCCAATTTTCCGACTTTTCCGGAGGGATTTTCTTCCATAAAAACCTTCTCTTCGCAAAAACGAACAACTGACAAAAAGTTTTACAGAAATCGGCCAAGCCGTTCTCATTTTATGAATTATTGGATTTTGCCACGCCCCTCTGCCCACAGACCGAAAATAAAAAGTCGGACTTCACAGTGTCACCCGCCCGAGAATTCGGAAGGTTCCCTGAAAATTTCGTCCAAATCGGCCCAGCCGTTTTGGAGCCATTACGTTACATACATACATACATACATACATACATACACACATACTATTTTATATATATAGAAGATTTTATGAGTTAAAGTTTTGATAAATTGTATTTATTTCTACAGGCTAAAATAGAGTATAATGCGTATACACTATTATTCTTTTAACAACTTTGGAGTGGGAATTTCCAGTAAAATAGCGCATATGAGCTTACACACTTATTGAAGGAAATTTTTGAACAAGAAATTATACACTATTTTTTCCAGTGACATTTTGAGCCACATTCTGGAAGTAGAATTTGACGAAATTTTGACCAGACATAGAATCAATGATGGAGATTCTAAATATGCAATAAAAAAATAATGGCGTATAAGCACATACGCTATTGTAATATTGAGGGGACGAAATGTGGATTTTTCCCAAAAAGTGAACATAAAACAATTTTGAGTTATTACACTGTTGTGCTACCACATACATATCGTACGAATGCGAAGACCCTTAACAACACTAATAGAAATTTCGTACACTCAGTTCATTGCCAGTTATTTTGAATGGCTGGATCCGCAATGGGCCTACAAAAGTAATGTATGATATGAATGTTTCAAACATTGTTTCCGATTAATTTTTATTATTTTTTTGGTTTGTGTATGCCTTCAAGAGATTTTATAAATACTTTACTTACGAATTTTCGTGCAATGATATTATTCATATTTTTTTTTTTGTATTCCAGGCTAAATAAAAACGTTTCCTTTTAATTTTTTATAAATATATTTGAATGCCATCATGGGTTGAATATTTTATTGTTGTATTTCATGTTACATATATTTTCTTAATGTTTTTCATATATTTTTCTTATTTTTCATGAAAATCTGTTTTTTTAATGTGTCCATATTTTTTTTTTTTAATTAAAATGTTGCATAATAAATAATAAAAGGATTTTTTATGGTTATTTTTATTCAGGCTCTAGGTTATATATTAATTTAAGTAAAACTAATTTGTTTTATTAAATGTTATATTTTATTTTTTTATTCAATAATTCGATCACCATCGGTTTTCTTCATCAGGAACTATAATTTTAAAATATTAAAAAAAAAATTAAAAATGAAAAACATTGAGAAACATAATTAACGTTATAAAAATTACATTAACATTTTAATTATTGTCTTACTTTGAGTAAAGCCGTTTTTTCTTTTAAAATCAAAAAGCTTACTAAATGTCTGTTTGTTTATTTTTGTTTATATTTTGTTATTATATGTCTATACGTATGCGCGCAATTTTCTGTGTCTGTTTTGTAGTTTATTCTTATGTCCATGGGAGTATCTATTATGTGAAGCATTTCTAAGGTGTATCTCTTTTTGTAATTATTTTCTTGTTGTAATATTTCCACACTGTTAATATTTGGGGAATGCGCTTTCATTGCACAGTGGGCTGCTAACGCTGTTTTTTGTTATGTTGTTCCTTTTCTTGTTTTGTGGTCTGATTTATGTGCTTCCAACCTTGTTCTAAGTTTTGATTTTGTCGTTCCAATATATATTTTATTACATATGTTGGACCCGTCTCCGCTACATGGTATTTTTTATACAACATTTGACTTATCCAACATATCTATTTTTGTTTTAAGTGTTCGAAAATAGTTTATTGAGTGTATTGTCAGTTTTTAGAGCAATATTAACCTTCTGTCTGTCATATATGTTTGAATACGTTATTCTTTCCGAAAAACCAGGGGCATGCGTCATTGACTTGTAAATTTTTTCTTCTTTTTTTGCCGGAATTTTGTTGATGGACTTTATAGCATTTTTTATAATACTTATATTTTGTCATAGTAGGTGGGAAACTGTTTTTTTTTAATATACAACTAATTTTTTCAAATTCACTGTATAGAAAATTTCATCACTTATATGTAGTACTCTTTTTACAAAATTGTGTGCTGTGTTAATTTTTATGTGTTTTGGATGGACATATTGTTACGTTTTTACTTTTTAAAAACGTTTTCCGTGGGTTCTTTTATTGCAATGAAATTAAACGCCCAATATTGCGATTTTCAGTACTTAACAGCTACTACTTTATTTAATTTAATACCACCGTACTATGCTCAAAAGCAATAGTAAAGGCTGGGGCACATAGAATCCGTCATCCGTCATCCCTCGACTTTTTCAACTGACGTTAACGCAATGACGGATGAGGTTGGCACAATGAGTACTTTGTTAACGTGTAGAAAATCAGTTGTTTTTTTTACATGTTTGCAACATTTATTTTTATTAAAGAGTAAAAATTTTCTATGGATTTTGAAGTAATTGCGGAGTTTATTTAAATTATAATTTTGCTTTATAAAGCTCAAGCTGTCTGGATATAATGGATAAAATCGAAGATTTTTGGTCAGACCCAAAAAATCAACTGTTAATTAAAACAAAACATACCAAAAAATCAACTGATAGTTGTCAAAGTACTCAACGTACGTCAAAAGTTAAAAGTTGCCCAACTTTCATACGTTGCGTTGAAGGAGACGTACTGTATGTAACCAAGCTCATAACAAAACCTGTATTTTAACTTAGCTGTCAGTTGAAAAAGTCGACGGATGACGGATTCTATGTGCCCCAGCCTTAAGCACTTAATACACTTTACACGATCACGGTAAAGTCTACAACTCACTCACTAATTACAGACTCAACACTGTCTGTCTGCTGACTGAACTGAACTTTAACTGACTCTAGCTTAAACTGACTCTAACTTAGACTGACTGCGGAACGTTGATGTGCGCAGCTTATATACTCTCAATGATCATTTCTCGAACATTCATAATGTTTGTAGAAGCTGCGCACATCATCGTACACTTAAATTAAAAATGAGCACAAGACACACACATACACACACTCCAATCAGACATACAAATGCCGACGGGCAACAACAACAATAATCATGAGCTTATTCGCGGTTTCAATTACATAGAAACCGTGCGTATTTACCATGTGTGTTTGTGTACATTCCCATTCCATTATCTATGTATGCATGCATGTGTAGTTGTCATGTGCTCATTTACAATGAATTATAAAAACAATAAGAATAACAACAATTCATCATGTTCTAGAGTAATTATGATGAATCATAAAAGCAAATAAGAATAGCAAAACTTCAGTAGGTTCTAAAATTATTGTAATGGGACTCTTCACTACCAAATTCGTAACACTTCCGTCCGCTTAAGCCTGTTCGTCGCGAACAGGCACAGAACCACTGCTTCCGTATTTTGCGAGTCGCTCTAAGTGTACCACCTTCATTTTAGATCGGGGGCTATTGTGCTTCTGTATCCCATACACAACATCGTTCAATCTCTTTATCAGCTTGTATGGTCCATCCCACTGTGTTCGTAGTTTGGGAGACAGCCCTTTCTTCCTCTGTGGATTAAACAGTAGGACCAGTTGTCCCTCGCGGAATCCATCAGAATCCGCAACTCCATCGCGCCTGGATTTCATTTTCTTTCTCTTCCTCGGAATCAGCTGTCTTGCTCTTTTTCGCCTTCTTTTTGTCAGCCTTTCCTCCATTCTTACTACTAGCGTTTGCTGTACTGCCGCCATGGGCTTCAAATTCTTTGACAGCATCCTCATAGTCTTCCTTGGCTTTTGCGGCTTTAGCTCCATTCTGTGGATCTGCCCGTTATGCTCTCCACCATACTTACGCCGCAGAGCCGCTATAATGTCCTCATAGTTGTTTCTGGCTGTAGCGGGCACAGTTTCCAGAACTTGTGTATCAGTGCCTTTTAATGCCAAGATCGACTCAGTGCATTTCTCCTCCGCGGCCCATGCATTTCTGTTGGCTACAGTTTCACATCTACTTGCAGCTTCCGGAATAACTCGCATTGGCCCCTCTTGCGGTTGAAGATCACATACCCTTGCTTCTAGGCTGTGTGGCTTCTGATCGACACCATTCTCCTGCATATAAAACTTCTCATAAACATCTTTTTCTGGCCCATCGAATTTCCTATTGGCGCTGTGAACTTCTCTCTCCTTATAATTCCATCTATCTTTAATGATGTTAATTCTCACATTCACGGCCTCATGGATATCATTCAGCCTTCTATTTGTTGCTTTCAGCAATTCATTATTGGCCTTAAAGCTTTCTTCCATTTTCTACATCATTTCCTCATTGGCCTTAGAGATTTCTTCCATTCTCTGCGACATCATTTCTTTATTGGCCCTAGAGATTTCTTTTATTCTCTGCAACATCATTTCTTTATTGGCCCTAGAGATTTCTTCCATTTTCTTGGAGCTTTCTTCCATTTTCTGCAACAACATTTCTCTATTGGCCTTAGAGTTTTCTTCCATTTTCTGGAGAGACTGCATAATCACGGCAAACATAGAGTTTATGCCCATGTTGTTTGTAGCTGAACGTGTACACATCTCCAGTTCTTCTTCTTCTTCGAACTCATGGGTCTTGATGTCCAGGCCAAGCCGAACAAACTCCTCCGATAGCCTCTTCTGCAACTCTACTTTACTACCAGCTGTGTACAGGCCCAGTTTAGTCAACTCCTGCTTTAGCTGTTCCTCCTTTAGCTCGTCGAACTTCATTTTGCAATCCCACTTCTGACACTAATTGTTACGTTTTTACCTTTTTAAAAACGTTTTCCGTGGGTTCTTTTATTGCAATGAAATTAAACGCTCAATATTTCGATTTTCAGCACTTAACAGCTACTACTTTATTTAATTTAATACCACCGTACTATGCTCAAAAGCAATAGTAACCACTTAATACACTTTACACGATCACGGTAAAGTCTACAACTCACTCACTAATTACAGACTCAACACTGTCTGTCTGCTGACTGAACTGAACTTTAACTGACTCTAACTTAGACTGACTCTAACTTAGACTGACTGCGGAACGTTGATGTGCGCAGCTTATATACTCTCAATGATCATTTCTCGAACATTCATAATGTTTGTAGAAGCTGCGCACATCATCGTACACTCAAAGACTATAGATTATAAAGATGTTGCACTTCCTACATTTGAAATTTTAAAATATTTTACTCTTCTTTAGATGAAGGGGGAAGCATGTAACAGGGAAAGCACCCAGTGAACTTTTTGCTACATACATCTTCGATTTGAGACCAATGACAATGTAACCACGACCCATCCAATGTCTGTATACAAATTCTATTTACATTTACACAGCGATGGCCTAGGCCGTAAGATTTGTCCAACACAATATACATTGTAAGCGAAGGTTGGATGGGTCCAACACAATATACATTGTAAGCGAAGGTTGGTTGGGTCCAACTATTATGGTGAATTCGGAGTGCAATAAGATGTATCTGAATGCCATTGATCTTGGAATGAATTTGAACTATTGCATAATTAAATTAGGAAGTTCACTTTTTTCAATATTTTAATTTTTTATTGTTATATATTAAATTAATTATAATAAGAAGATAAATAAATCAAAAATAGAACAAAATGTTGAAAATTCCAATTAAAGTGATATAATTATTTTTATTTATTAATTTACATATAACTATTTTATCACAAAAAATGCAACCACTTCACTTGGAATAATAATAAAAATGAAAAAGAAAGAATAACGGAAAAATTACTTCAGAAAAAAAAAACAAAATTCATAACTAAAACCAAATGACGATATGATACATTACAAAGCCATTCAAATCAGGTGCTACTGCCATGCAAAATTTTTATTTTTGTTTGTTTTGGTCTTCATTTCTTATAAACATTTAACATTACAATCGGATAAGAAAAAGATAAATCGGAATCAGATGTAAGTTGCAAGGGCTTAACTATTTTCGTTTTATTTTCTCTATTGACATAATATTATACAATCGGATGGCTTTCAATTTGTAATGAGTAGCCGGACTGCTGGGTATACATGTAGAAGGTGCGTCTTAAAAAATTGTTTGAGAGTATGTTATTTATTTTCGTTCACAACACATTCCAGAAAAAAAATCAAAAAACTAAAAGAAGTATTTTTTCATACAATTTATGTGGAAATAAGCTACGTAGATGCCAATGTTACCGATTGTTTAATTGTAGGGTAAGAATACGTGTTCTATTGTTGTATAACTGCTGCTACGCAGATTCACACCGAATTATAATGACATTATTTTAGAAAATTCATTTGTGTGCTTACAATATTTGTATGTATGTACTTATGTATGTATATATGAAACAAAGTTGTAATAAAACAAAAGCTTATGTTTGATAACTATGTACTATAAATTAATTTTATTTGTATATATATTTTATATACATAAGTATTTAATGGTTTCGGGCTTGTTCAAAATTATGGATGTTTTAGGAAATTTTTGAAGTCACCTAACTTAATTTGTGATAACAAATATAATTTAGTTTTGAGTTGTAAATTTTTTTTGGACAAATCGTATATATTATTTTCCTTGCCCTGTAATTCTAAATTAAAATCATTAAGAAAGCCAGTCGTATCTACCAAAAATGCTAAGTCTGTAATAAACTGATCATTTTTGAGATGATCTGATAAGCTGTTATCAATTTTTTCCAACACTGTAATAGAAAAAAATGTATAAGCATCAAGCTAACATGTCCATTCGCCAAAGTCTGTTGAACGCAGGGCTGTTAGGTATTTTTCTATGAAAAACGTCAAAATTTTTAACAAAATTCGTCAAAATCGTCACGAACATTCAACAAAATCGTCATAAAATCGTCAAGTAATTTAAACGTTAGAAATAAAAAACAAATGTAATTTTTTATTTGGAAAACTGTTTTTTTTTGTACAAAACAAGAAGTTCAACAGTTTCTATTGAAAAAAATTAAAATTATTTTGAAATTAAAAGTAATATATATACATACGTACATACATATGTATATGTATATACCCATGCATATACAGAGATAACATTAACAACGTTGTTTTATCAACATACATATATTTTTTATTTTAATACTAATCGTACAAATTATCTGTTCGGTGTTTTTTTTTAGCAAACTTTTTGTAATATTTGCAGTGAAACAATCTGAAGAACTCATTTTTAAATAATCTTTTGCAAACAAAATTCCTTCAATTGTTTTTTTTTAGAGCATTTCTGATTTTTGTTTTATTTAAATTAATTTGACTAAAAATTCGTTCAATGTTAGCTGACGAATTTGGTAAAACCATTAAATCATTAATAAAACTACATAAGTTAGGGAATACAGGTTTATTATTTGACAACTTCATTACTTGCATTCTTTTCCAAAAGATATTTACATTGTATATCAGCAACTTTTTCATCAAAATTTATATCTTAATTCTCGTATTTCCTTTTGTATTGACTGATATCTCTCTTTAGGTACCAAATTAGTAAAATTTTGTAGTAATGGAAGCAAAGAAGTATTTTTGTTTAGAATAATATATGGAGTTATTAATTGTAAATTATTTGTAAAAGAATTTCCAAAGTCGAATCTTTTTTTTATTTGGATGCATAATTCAACATAGAATGATACACAATTATCAACAAATTGATTGTGAGTTTTAACATTAATGGCAAGTTGGGAAGTTTTTTCTGTAACATAAACTCCAAGATAGACTTCTTCCCTAGTCAAAATATTTGGGTGTCAACAAAATTGTCAACAAATTTGTTTAGCATGTGCGAATGTTAAGTATTTTTGACGTTTGCTTTAAACTATTTTTTAGTCATTGCCATATAACAATACTTGTGAGGGTGATGCCAGAAAATCGTCAAAATGCAGTGACTTCTATTTAAAAAACCGTCAATCGTCATTTTACTGATTTCTCTCTAAAAAAACGTCAAAATGACGTAAAATCGTCACATCTAACAGTCCTGGTTGAACGACTAAACTAAAGAGCATAACAAAAAAAGGGGCGGTGCTTATAAACAATTGTTTGATGAAATGTCCACCGCTGTTCTAGAGTAATTATGATGAATCATAAAAGCAAATAAGAATAGCAAAAATTCAGTAGGTTCTAGAATTATTATAACGGGACTGTTCACAACCAAATTCCTAACAATATAATAACAAAATATAAACAAAAATAAACAAACAGACATTTAGTAAGCTTTTTGATTTTAAAAGAAAAAGACGGCTTTACTCACAGTAAATTAAATGATTAAAATGTTAATGTAATTTTTATAACGTTAATTATGTTTCTCAATGTTTTTAATTTTTTAATTTATTTAAATGTTTTAAAATTATAGTTCTTGATGAAGAAAACCGATGGTGATCGAAATATTGAATAAAAAAAAAAATAATACAAGCCTGTGTTAGATAACACAGGCGCATAGGTCAGACGTAGAATACGTTAGTCATTTTGCAATTAAAATATGTATATGAATTAAATATAATTTTTGATAAATGATTTAAATCTATCAATAAATTTATGATATGGCAGCACAATAGACTAGCTGCCTTCGAACTACTTCCCAAAGTATTCACAGAAATGTGTTTAGGAAAAACGCCATTGATATAGTGAGTGTATACATCGCCAATCCTTTGTATTAATGTACATCAGGGATACGCAAAACAAGGGCGCCGCGCCAATGCTTACGCTCTTTTTTTGTGTACATGTGCACACGTATTGCAGAGAAATAAAAAACATAAATCAGTCTCACTCGAGCACTAAATTTTAGTGACTAAAACACGATGGATGTGTTACGCTTGTTGTTAGGAATTAGCGTTGCCATATGCAAAAAGTGAGATCCCCAGAAATTCATATGAAATTAACCTGAGGAAATACTAGTTCTTATGAACAAAATTTTTATGAGAAAATGGAGATTTAAGATTTCAAATTTAGGTATGACATGAAAATGTCAGATCTGGCAATAGTGATTCTTTATGTGTGTTTGTGAGGGCAAACAAAATGTTTATATGTATTTTTGCCTATCGCTGACATACACACACATTTACACGCTGCTCGCAGAAGTAAACAAACGACAGCAAAGATCTGTAAACTTTCAAGCACACACAAGTGTCAACGCTCCCCTTCCTTCATTTTATGTTCCCCCCTAAACGAAAAAACAACCGACCGATCCCACAAAACGAAATGTACACACACACATTTACACGCTGCTCGATAAATAAACAAAGCACAGCAAAGCCAAAATCATTTGATTTCACAACAACAACAAAAACAACAGCGGCATTTACAAACCAACAAGAACAGCGGCATGTACAAAAAAAGTCTAAACCCAGCATACCATTATCGGAGCGCTCTTATATATGAGCTCATATATGAGCGATTTTATGAGCTTCTGTGATTGTTTCCTGCGTGCATATTTCTGAGCTCATAAACGATCGATTTTATGACTTTCTATGAGTGTTTCTTGCGTGTAAATTTCTGAGCTCATAAACGGTAAATTTTATGAGTTTTTTATGCTTGGTTTCTGCGCGCATATTTCTGAGCTCATAAACGATAGATTTTATGTGCTTTTTATTACCACGTTTATACACACGTCTTATTTGCAAATAGAACTATTTGCAAATTACTAATTCACTGTTTATACGGGAAATTGCATACAGAACTTATGTTATTATTAGTGATGCCATGTGACGAAAATATGATTGTTTGGTAAGTAAAACACAAAAAACGTTCATGAAGTGGCAACGTCTTACTTTTTATTTGCAAATAGTGTCGTTATTCACGACTTGTTAAGTGAGTTAATAAGTTACAATAAAAAAGTTATACGGCAACATTCTTCTTTTTTATTTGCAAATAAGACGTGCGTATAAACGTAGTATATGAGTAATTACTGCACGCTGACAGATAACGGTAAATTCCAGCTAAGCAGAAGAAAGAAGTTACACAAATTGATTCATTAGTGAATATTTTTGGAAGCGTAAAGACAAAATTGTGAGTTATTTTATAATAAATACAAAAATAATACATAATTAAAATAATGAAAAGAGCAAGCTTAAAAGAAAGCAAATTAATAATAAGTGAACTTCGTTCAAACAAATTAAGAAAAGAAAATCCAGCATGTAATATTAAAAATAAAAGTGTTGTTGAAGAAAATAGTGACAGTGAATTTGAACAAAAATTACAAAGCTCACCGGATTTGTGTACCAAGCTAGTAAGTTGTATACAGAAAAAAATTTAGGACTTGTGATAATTTTTGCTATTTTTAGGAGCACGAAATATATAATTACTGCATATCAGATCCTACAAAGTTCATTCGGAGTGTTTGGAAAAAAATTTTCACTGATGAGTTAGCACAAAAATACTTGTGGAAAGGCACTAAAGATAAAAAATGTCTACTGGCTATGACAATAACATCAATAATTAGAGGAGCCTTTGACCGTATTAAATATCGTGACAAACTTCTTAAAAAGAAAGAGTGCTAATATTTAAAAATTTTTGTTTTATTATTATTTGATTTATTTTTTGAATTTATGTTGAATGCATTCAGTTTATTTAATTCATTTTAATACCATTTTACTTTAACAATACAAATATGTTAACTTATTGAATAAAAAATCCTATTTTGAATTATCTGTTTTTGTCATTTTCAGGATACTATTTAGTGTTTTTTTTATGCACTGGAATAAGAGCTCAAAATGCGTTTTAAAAAGAGTCATAAAATACTCTTTTATGCATAAAATTTAGAGCTCTTTCATGAGTGACCAGTTTAGTGGAAAAAGCCACTAAAAAATGAGCGTTTTATGACTGTTTATGATTATTTTATGAACTCATTATGAGCGTCAGCGCTCCGACAAAAGAGTCTTTATGAGCCCATTTAGAGCGCATATGGTAAGCTTGGAAACCACTCTTTTATGCATAAAATTTAAAGCTCTTTCATGAGTGACCAGTTTAGTGGAAAAAGCCACTCAAAAATGAGCGTTTTATGACTGTTTATGATTATTTTATGAACTCATTATGAGCGTCAGCGTTCCGACAAAGGAGTCTTTATGAGCTCATTTAGAGCGCATATGGTATGCTGGGAAATATCATGCTCTAAAACAGTGATTACCAAAAATTTTTTGGTTGTGTATTAGTGAGTATGATAGAGAGAAAAAGTTGGGAGAATTTATTTATTTACAGCCATAGAAAATTTTAGTAATATACACTATCCTATCATTTTGTCAATATACATAAAGTTAATTTTTTTAGATATTTATTGGGATATAAGAAATTCATTAAAAAAAGAAATATTCTATGGCCTATGGGATCAAATCTTCTACATTTATAGTCTTATGGGAGTTTCGTAATGGTCGACCTTTTCTAACAATGTCCAAGCTTATTAAGCTTGAAATCGCCGTTTTCATTTTAAAATCTAGTTTTGGTTCATAAATTTCCCCTCCTTCTAACCATACTCTTATTTAAAAAAAAAAAAAAAATTCCTTTATGTCTAACAAAAAGCTCTTCCCTTTCCTTATCATTTGTTATTAGTTTGGCTATAAAAACACTCTAAATGTCTTTTAAGAACAAATTCTTTACAGCCCTTAAATGTGTTATAACACAAAATGCATTGAATTTGATCAAAAGCATTTTTAACATAAAATATTTTTTGAGTGTCATCGATACGTTGTCGACGACTAAAGCACTAAACACATAGACGACAGCAGACAGCAAGCAGCAATATGTCAAAAATAAAATCCATGTATATAAATGAAAACGATTATTTTAACGGCAGCACAGCAGCACGACTGCACAACAGCATTTGCTGCTGCTGCCAATTTAGGCTATTTTCTATTTTGACGGGCAGCACTAAACAAATATAGTGTTGCCACTATATATATAAATTGGATAAATAAAATCAAAAACTTTTTTTTAATATTAAACATAAAAGAACATTACAAAAACACAATAAAGAAATAAATTTATGTGTTTTTATAGTTTTTCGTGATATTATTACATTTTTTATCAATAACTTTAATTTTATTCATTATAAAATATATATCCGGCATCCCTGAAATTTGTATTGCTAAAATACACATCAGCTGACTATTATGCTGTTGCTGTCTTCAAAATAATTATGAAGCTGACTTCAAAGCAGCATTTGAAGTTGGCAGCATTTGAAGCCGTGAAGTCGTGAAGTCTGCTGTCGTCTATGTGTTTAATGCATAAAGAAAAGAGATTAAACAATACGTGTGAATTCTCTCAGCACAATTGTGTTATGAAATGGTACACACTGCTCTAAAATACATAAAACTTTTATATACAGACATATAATTTTTTTAATGTAATTCCAAACAAAACATATTACCAAAACTGAGTAACATATAAAAATTGCTAAAATATGTTTTAATATATACATAAGTAAAAGTGGGTGAAAGTTGACAAACATTTTCTCAAAATTTTGTGCTCAAGATCAACACCCCTACCTTACCGTATAACGTATTCTACGTTAAAAAACCGCAAACAAAGTGACTGAGGAATACTCTGCAAAAACAAACAATTGTAAGTGAGTTCTAACGGCAGAAATGACTATTTTACTGTGAGTTCTGATATTCTTAATGCACACAATATAAAAAAAATCGTATGATAGGCTTTTTCTAACGGCAAAGCCAATTTTGCACGAGCGATCAACTTCGCTTACTCCAATGCCAAGTAGTGATTCGTTAACATTACTGTTGCCTAGTTCTTCTTTATTTAAGTCAGCGCCATTATCCGCTCCGGGCTCGTGTTGATCACTTAACCCAGTTATCACAATGGACGATAATATTCAGAAACCTAAAGTGCCTGTCGGAATGGACAGATATGTAACGGTGGTAAAGCGCGGGCGAAGCCCAAATTTATCTAAAATCTCATCGGTTCCCAAGATATCCAGGGATAACGACGCCAACTCAGCTAACCGTCAAAACCATTTTAAAATATTGCAGGATGACAACGACAAACCCGAAGCATCCTCGAAAAAAACCTCCAAACCACCGCCCATCTATTTGACGGGAAAAAATTCAAACCAAAAAAAAACCCTTATCAAAAAATTAATATCGGTCATTAGTGAAAAGGCATTTCACATTGCTCCAATAAAACGTGGTAACATTGACGAAACTAAAATCCAAATATATGAGGAAAAAGATTTCCGGAAAATGGTTAATGAATTGGAAAAAAAATAAAACAAGTTTTTACACATTCCAGCTTAAGAGCGCCAGGGGCCTACAGGTCGTATTGAAGGGCATAGATTCTTACGTTGTCCCTGCTGAAATAAATGATACTCTCACCCTGAAAGGATTCAAGGTAAAAAATGTATACAACATAATAAACAGGGAGAATATCCCCCATCCCCTATTTCGCGTTGAACTGGAGCCAAATGATATATTATTGAAGAAAAATGAGACCCATCCCATTTATGATTTAAAATATCTATTATTCCGGAAAATCACAGTTGAAGAACCACACAAGCGTTCAGGACCCGTACAGTTCCATAACTGTCCAGAATATGGCCATACGAAAACTTATTGCAAATTACGTACTGTTTGTGTTGTATGCGGTGAATTGCACGAGACTGCCATTTGCAATAAGTCGTAAGACCAGAAGAAAAAAAAGTGCAATAATTGTGGAGGTAATCACACTCCTAACTACAGAGGATGTCCCGTATACTCCTTCGTTAAACAGGCTATGAGTCAAAAGTCTAAAGTAACCTCAGCGCAAACAGGAAATACGTACTCCGCCACTTATCCTCTAATGGCCCAATCACTCAACAAGTATCGTATGCTGACGCTGTGAAGATCAACTCTGTTCCAGTGCGAAAAGTGTCACCACCAAATAATACAGCAAATGCTAACCCAAGCTTTAATTTCCGTCGCCTTGAAACTACTATTGATAATTTGGTGTAAACTATAAACAATTTTACAACAAATATGACTAGCATGATGCAAGAAATGCTGCGAATGCAGAACAAACTGCTTCAAGCACTAGTTAACAAGCCATGAACACGATAAAAGTATGTTTCTGGAACAAAAAGGGCATTCGCCAACACAAATATGAACTTGAGCACTTCCTCACGTTAAAAAATATTGATATAATGTTGGTATCTGAGACTCATTTGACTTCGAGAAGGCTTTTTAAAATGAGTGGCTACACCTTATATGAAACAAAGGACCCGAGAGGAAGAGCATGCGGAGGATCAGCAGTTCTAATAAAGTCAAGACTCAAGCACTATATTCCGGAGAACAATTGTGCAGATCATCCACAAGCAACGAATATTTGCATCAAAATTTTTTTTTCAAATCTCGTGATATCATCAATTTACTCCCCTCCCAGATTTTCAATCACTGAGAATCAATACGAGGATTTTTACAAAACTCTTGGCGACTACAATGCAAAACATACGTTCTGGGGATCGCGTCTTATTACACCTAGAATTCGAGCATTGTTCAACACAATTTCAAAAATGGGTTTGGATGTCATTTCTAGCGGGGAGCTTACTTATTGGCCTACTGACATACAAAAAAATTCCGTATGTTATAGATTTTGGGGTCATGAAAAATATCCCTAGGGATTTAATTCATGTTGAAGCTTCACATGATCTCTCCTGCGATCACTCTCCCACGATCGTTACAATTTGTAGCCCACTAAAAAGTGACTTACCTCACCCATATAACAACATCAAAGAGTAAGGACGACTGGGGTGCTGAATGATCCAAAACAAAATTGGTGTACAGTTTTTGGTTACGGTAGTTAACATTTACTCTAAGAATTGGCGGTATATACAGAGGAGGTGATGGTTCAGATTTTAATGTAAACATAAGCTGGGTGGAGTTGTCCTCTAGTGGAGGTTGCACTGCTTCAGAGTCCGGCATAAATTTATTTGCACACTCATCTAAGTTCTGTAGACGGTTCTTCTTCCCAGTTGGGGACGTTGACACCTTCGTCCTCAAAACTTGAGGAAAGGGGGTCTCGTTCAGAACGATGAAGAAAGGTGTGATGACGCGCGTTTCACAGTTTTTTGTTTCCTATCTTAACGCCACACGGCTGTCTAGAATAGCACCATTCGCGTGTATGAGAATGAGCTAAACAATTTAAGCAATACCCCTTGTTTTTAATGGAAGTACGTCGAAGCTCTACGTTCAAACTCAAAAAGGTTTTACAGAATCTTAGGGGGTGATTTGCTTTTAGAGGTAAATAAAAGAAAAAAAGAAATATATACAGTGCTAAAAAATATGTTGTGCGAATTAATTTATAATCTTAGGTGTAGGATTTTTGGTGAACTAACAGGTGGATTATTCAGGTTTAAAAGTCTGAGAATTTGATGTTATGGGAAGCTTGCATAATTTGACGATTGGTCGTCTGATGTTTCCGTTCTGGGTTAAAACATCAACGACTCTAACTTTCTTGTCGTTACTATATATTACGTTTGTAACACGACCCAGGCGCCATTCGGTGGGTGGCAACAAGTCTTCCTTCACAATGACAATATCGTTTGGTGCAATATTTTCTCCTTCTGTCTTTCATTTATTACGGCGTTGCATTTCGGTTATATATGTATTCGTTTTTCCATCTTTTTGGCGAAAATATGCTGGATAGCTTTGAGTCGTTTCCATCGTTTTAAATGACATACATCTTTTAGTGATGGGTCAGATGGAGTTTCTGGTGAAGCGATAATAGGAGCGCCGCAAAGCAAATGGCCAGGAGTAAGAGGTAAGATTTCGTTAGGGTTTTCTGTTATCGGTGAAAGTGGTCAGGAATTTAATACTGCTTCGATCCTTATAAGCACGGTTGAAAATTCTTCAAAGGTGAAAGCGAGGTTGTTTGTGGTTTTCTTTAAGTGGGATTTCATGCTTTTAACTGCCGCTTCTCAAATTCCACCCATGTGGGGTGCATATGGCGGTATAAAGGACCAAGTGAATCCATATGAGCTGTACTTGTTGACTAAGGCTTGTTCTGCTGTTTTTAGAAAGAGGTTGTGGCTTTTTAGAAGAGCATAACTTGTTCCTAGGAAATTTCTTCCGTTATAGGAAAATAGCGTGTTTGGTAGTCCTCGTCGTCCTGTGAATCTATCGAAACAGGCAAGGAAGGCATCTGCAGAAAGGTCGGAACACATTTCCAGATGGACTGCCCGTGTTGAAAAACATACAAAAACAGCGACATACAATATTTTCAATATTTTGGCATTTCGTAGATTTGATGATTTTATATTGAAAGGTCCGGCAAAGTCGACGCCAGTGTAGGCCTTGATTTGGTGGTGGAACCGTTTTCTGTAAATGGTACAAGCTTTACAATTTCGAATGCATTGTCGAACCCCGTTTTTTAGTCTGGGAATGTAGAAGCCTTGACGTATTGCGCGAAGCATGATGTGATGTTCTGCGTGAAGTAGAACACGATGCGTAAATTCGATAAGAAGGATGAAAAAACGCGACTTTTCTGGAATGATGATTGGATGCTGTTCTTCATAGCGAAGTTCCATATTGCTAAGATGTCCGCGAACTCTCATAAGATTGTTTTCATCTATAAATGGATTTAAAGTTAGAAGTCGGCTTCTTTGAGGCAGCGGTCTCTTCTCTCGTAGGGGTTCATATTATTTGGGGGAATACATTTGCTGAGCATTTAACATTAATCTATTCTTTATGAATGCTACTTCTTTAGCCGTTATGAATTTCTCTGTAGCGGTTGATTTTTTCATAATACGGTGAATAAATCTGAAACAGTAACTAATAACTCGACAAGCTCGTTCCATTGATGAAAAGTTTTCTAGAATGTCGTACGATGTATCCACGGAAGATGATGACTTTAGGTCAGAGATTTCATTATTTGCCTTTAAATTGAAGTTAAGAATTTGTGAATTTAAGTGAACGACTTTTTCGCTTTTCTTTGATTCAAGATCATGTGGATCAAATGTGCGCGGGGTCGGCCATAAATCAATGGGTAGTTGTAGGGGGCCCATTCCACCATAGAGGATTCAGTATAAGTTCTTGAGGGTAGCAACCTCGACTACCAAGATCGGCAGGATTTTCTTCTGTTTTTACATGCTTCCATTGACTTGTACTAACAATGCTAAGAATCTGCGCAACTTGATTTCCTACGAAAGTTTTTAGGGAATTTGGATCCTTCTGAATCCAACCAAGAACAATGGACGAATCTGTCCACATAAACAATTCGTACGAAAATTTAAAATCCATGATCAAGTTTCTATATAATTTTGTTAACAAAAGAGCCCCGCACAATTCTAATTTTGGGACAGTTGTTCTCTTTAGAGGAGCGACCTTTGTTTTTGCTACTAACAAGTGGGTAGTAATTACGCCTTCTGAGCTTAATTCAGTTCGCATGAAAATCATTCCACAGTACGCCTTCTTTAAGGCGTCACAAAACCCGTGTATTTGAACTTTGTATTGCGGTGCAAAATGTACCCATCTAGGAATTTTTATCTCGCCTATAGTCTGGAAAGTTTCTACAAACAACTTCCACTTATCTAAGATTGGAGGTGGAACTTCATCATCCCAACCTGATTTTTCTTTCCATAATTCTTGTATTAAAAGTTTGGCAATTACTACTATAGGGCCTAGCCAACCTAGTGGGTCAAACAATTTTGCGATAACTGACAAGATTTGTCTTTTGGTTGTAATAGTGGAAATTTCGATGAGCTCAATGACGTAATAAAAGTAATCTTCTCTCGCGTTCCAACGAATTCCTAACGTCTTTACATTGCTGGAATCATCAAATCTCAAAAAATTTTCGTGTGGTAGATCTTCAACAGATAAATCTTGCAGGAGAAACTTTTCATTCGCCGTAATTTTTCTCAGGGGGGATTCAGCCGAATTCAATGCTTTTATAAGTTCATCTCGCTTTTGTTTAGCTTCCAGTAGGGTATGTCCGCCGGACAATATGTCGTCGACATATATTTCATTCTTCAAAATAGTGGAGGCCATAGGATATGAATTCTTGCAATCGGTACTAAATTGCTGAAGAGTGCGAATCGCCAAAAAGGGGGCGCAATTCACTCCAAAGGTTACCGTCTTCAGTTGAAATGATTGTACGGGATTATGGTCATTCTGTCGAAACAAAATTTGTTGATACGGCCGATCGTCCTCATGTACCAATATTTGCCGGTACATCTTCTGAATATCGCCTGTGAACACAAACTGGTAATGTCGCCAAGAAAGCACCACTTGCATTATATCCCTTTGAAGTGTAGGGCCCTGATGTAGCACATCGTTGAGTGAAAATCCACTACTGGTTTTCTTGGATGCATTGAAGACCACCCGTAACTTGGTGATTTTACTGTCAGGTCGTATCACAGCGTGATGTGGGAGATAAAATGACCTTTGCTTCTCATCTTTGGTTTCGAAGTAGATCACTGGCTCCATATGATAAAAATCTACGTATTCTTGGAGAACCTTCGTATACTCTTCTTTGAACTCTGGAGTTTTTTCAAGCGTCCTTTTTAAGACGATAATATTGAGCGAGTGCCATATTTCGACAATGGCCTAAAAAGATATCATGGGGAAATTCTTCCTTGAATGGAAGGCGTACGACAAATTTTCCATTTGATAGTCGCGTTGTAGTCCATTGATAAAAGTCTTCGCAGAATTTATCACTTTCGCATCCCAAAGAGACATTTCCGGTTTCTTCCAGCTCCCAAAACTTCTTTAGCTGATCCTGAAGCTCAGTTTCGGAGGAATTGTGAACCAAAGTTGAAAAAGTATTAATCTGGTTAGCAGACATGGGACCCGACAAATACCATCCAAATTGGGACTCTCTTGCTTCTAAACAATTTGCGACCCTTGATTTGACCCCAGATAAATTTATAAATGGTAAGTAGTCACTCCCTATTATCATGTCAATAGCTGCTGGCTTGAAAAAATAAGGATCCGCTAGATCCATCTCTTCGATATTTGAAAGATTTTTAACCTTAATGGGCATAGAGGGCAAAAAATGCGAAAGTTTCGGTACCACGATTGCATTTACTTTGATTGAGAATTCCGACACTCTAGATTTTATGGTCAATGTACATCTCCACTACTGTTCCACCAAGACCAAATATTTAAGAGGTATGTCTTTCTAACGGTAGAGAACGATTTTGTTGAATTCTGGTGGAAATGAAAGTTTTCTCTGATCCTGCATCTAACAGATCTCGAACTGCGAAATATTGTCCTGACTGTTCAATGTTGACTAATGCTGTGGGCAAAATTGTGGTTCCTTCATTTCTAGAAAAGTGATTCATGACATTGCTCGTTGAGCTTCCACCGGATTCGTTTTGAGAAACCTGATTATTGGCAATACCCGTAGACTGTTGCGTCACATTTGTATTCAGCCTTTCATGATTCTGTGGAAAGGAGTGTGATTTATTTGCAGAATTTTTATTTTTACTAATCTTTTCTTTTTGCTCCATATGTAGCATGGTGTGATGCTTCTGGTTGCATCTGGTGCAGAGATTGGTACATTGACACTTCGACTTAAAGTGATTTGGGGAAAAGCAATTTACGCAAAATTTGTTGGAATAGACGAATTTTGTTCTATCATTCACTGACAGCGCTTTAAAGTTTTTGCAAAATCGTAGGGGATGATTTTGCTTACACATTTTACAATTAAACTTTCCTATTGTTTCTTCAGACTGAGAATGGAAAGATTGATTCTTTGAAGAATGGCTATCCTTACTAAAGGGTTTTCTCATATCGGAGACAGTTTCCAACATTTCTATTCTTTTTGAGAGATATTCGGACATATCTTGCCAAGTGGGCCAATTTTTGTGCTCGGATAACGAATTTTCCCAAGATCGCATGGTTTCCTCAGGAGGCTTGGAGGCACACAAGTGTATTAAAATCGCATCCCAGGTCTTAGTTAGCTTAAGTGACTCAAATATAGCTAAGCTCTCGTTAAGGATACTTTGAATTTGTCGAATAGACTTTGCATTTTCATGTTGGACTGTTTGAATTCCAAACATAAGCTTCATTTGTTGATGGGCAAGAATTCTAGGATTCTCGAAGCGAGATTTTAATGCCTCCCAGGCTAAAACAAAATTTCATTTTTTTAGTAACAAGATGCTGATAAAGTTGCCTCGTATTGCTATTAGAACCCTTTTATTTATTTTTAATGGCATTTTACGACTGGATTATTATCCACACAGCTGGAAACTTGCCATGGTCAAAATGATTTCAAAGGGGGGCAAAGATCTTATCTCAGCCTGAGTCATATATGCCAATAAGTTTACTGTCAACAATTTCAAAGCTCTTCGAAAAGTTGCTCATGACAAAATTGTCCCCAATTCTAACTAATAATGGGTGCATACCGGCCCATCAATTTGGTTTTAGAAGTCAGCATAGCACCATTGAAGAAACTCATAGAATGGTTCATTTCATAAGAAGAACATTTGAAGAAAAGAAGTATTGTTCTTCCCTCTTTATTGATGTCTCTCAGGCATTTGATAAAGTGTGGCATGAAGGCCTAATTTTAAAATTGAAGACATATCTGCCAATAAACATTGTAAATCTTTTGGAAAGTTATATTCTTGCCCGGAAGTTCACTGTTGTGGAAGGAGACTTCATGAGTATGCCCGAAACTATCTCATCCGGTGTGCCACAGGGGAGTATACTGGGGCCAGTTTTGTATTTGATTTAACCTGTGATATGCCTTTGAGCAGTAATATCCTCACTTCTACTTTTGCCGATGATACAGCCTGCCTTAGTATAAATAAAAACCCTCACGAGGCATGCCGATATCTTCAGGAACATATTAACCTGTTGGAGCTGTGGTTGAACTTATGGAGAATAAAAGTAAATGAACAAAAGCGTGTTCATGTCACATTTACCCTACGAAGAGACACATGTTCCCCAATTCGAATCAACAATCAAGTTGTTCCTCAACATTCACAGGTGACATACCTTGGTATACATCTTGACCGACGGCTTACATGGAAACACCACATTGACTCTAAGCTAACACAAATAAAACTTAAATTAACTCAGATACATTGGCTGATTGGTAGAAATTCAACCCTCAATCTGGATTGTAAACTTTTAATATACAAGTCGTTTTTGAAACCCATATGGTGTTACGGAATTCAGCTATGGGGCACTGCTTCAGCTTCCAATGTAGAGAGAATCCAACGAATGCAAAACAAAATTTTAAGGTTAATAACATCGGCTCCATGGTACATGAAAAATTCAATTTTACATCGTGATTTAAATATATGCCACTTGTGACCGCTGAAATAGCAAAATATGCAGACAAATATTTAACAAAACTCGAGTCCCATCCTAATCCCCTTGCTCGTAATATCTTGAACTTTACTGCACACATCCGCTTAAAAAAGAGGGATACTACGGCCTTAATACGCCACACTTCAGATGGAATTTTTTAATATTTTTGTGCTTAACACATTTATGTATTATTAATTACTATCGCTAAGTTTATGTCCGACACTGGTTGGGCCTAATTATTATATTTATACTTAAGATTTGAATACTTATTGTTAGTTCAATTTGAAGATACAATAAATAAATAGTAGTGGAAAAAAATTCTTTCGAATATGTGTGTCCTTTTTCAATTCTTGACATGCCCTTTACATTTTTTGCATTATGAATCTATTTGTAATTTTGCACTGCTTCAGCCATAGATAAAATATTTTTTTTTGCATTTAAGAAATATTTTGGCATAACAGCTTTATGTGCCTTAATCTCTGGAGTGGTGCTATTTGCTAATTATTATCCCGTCAATCGTTTTAACCGGAATTTTTTTTTTTTTGCTAGTATGAATTTATTGTATCTTCAAACTGAACTAACAATAAGTGTTCAAATCTTAAGTGTAAATATTATAATTAGGCCCAACCAGTGTCGGACATAAACTTAGTGATAGTAATTAATAATACATAAATGTGTTAAGCACAAAAATATTCAAAAAATTCAATCTGAAGTGTGGCGTATTAAGGCCGTAGTATCCCTCTTTCTTAAGCGGATGTGTCCAGGAAAGTTCAAGATGTTACGAGCAAGGGGATTAGGATGGAACTCGAGTTTCGTTAAATATTTGCCTGCATATTTTGCAATTTCAGCGGTCACAAGTGGCATATTTAAATCACGATGTAAAATTGAATTTTTCATGTACCAAGGAGCCGATGTTATTAACCTTAAAATTTTGTTTTGCATTCGTTGTATTCTCTCTACATTGGAAGCTGAAGCAGTGCCCCATAGCTGAATTCCGTAACACCATATGGGTTTCAAAAGCGACTTGTATATTAAAAGTTTACAATCTAGACTGAGGGTAGAATTTCTACCAATCAGCCAATGTAACTGGGTTAATTTAAGCTTCATTTGTGTTAGCTTAGAGTCTATGTGGTGTTTCCATGTAAGCCGTCGGTCAAGATGTATACCAAGGTATTTCACCTGTGAATGTTGAGGAACAACTTGATTGTTGATTCGAATGGGGGAACAAGTGTCTCTTCGTAGGGTAAATGTGACATGAACACACTTTTGTTCATTTACTTTTATTCTCCATAAGTTCAACCACAGTTCCAACAGCTTAATATGTTCCTGAAGATAACGGGATGCCTCGTGAGGGTTTTCATGCATACTAAGGCAGGCTGTATCATCGGCAAATGTAGAGGTGAGGATATTACTGCTCAGAGGCATATCACAGGTATAAATTAAATACAAAAGTGGCCCCAGTATACTCCCCTGTGGCACCCCAGATGAGATAGTTTCGGGCACACTCATGAAGTCTCCTTCCACAACAGTGAACTTCCGGGCAAGAATGTAACTTTCCAATAGATTCACAATGTTCATTGGTAGATATGTCTTCAATTTCAAAATCAGGCCCTCATGCCACACTTTATCAAATGCCTGAGAAACATCAATAAAGAGGGAAGAACAATACTTCTTTTCTTCAAATGTTCTTCTTATGAAATGAACCAATCTATGAGTTTGTTCAATGGTGCTATGCTGACTTCTAAAACCAAATTGATGGTCCTGTATGCACCCATTATCAGCTAGAATTGGGGACAATTTTGTCATGAGCAGTTTTTCGAAGAGTTTTGAAATTGTTGACAGCAAACTTATTGGCCTATATGACTCAGCCTTAGTAAGATCTTTGCCCGCCTTTGGAATCATTTTGACCATGGCAAGTTTCCAGCTGTGTGGATAATACTCCAGTCGCAAAATGCCATTAAAAATAAACAACAGGATTCTAATAGCAATACGAGGCAACTTCATCAGCATCTTGTTACTAATTCCATCAATACCCGGGGCCTTCTTTGGGTTGGTTTCAGCAATTAGTTTATTTACATCACGCATCTTAAACTTTATGGGTCGAGGGGGTAGAGCAACTACACTCGGCAAATCAACGCCACCAGTACATGAGTTTGGGGTAAATACGTGTTTTAAATGCTCAGCAAATATGTTACCTTTTTCAGTATTGGTTCTTGCCCAACCTCCGGTAGAAGTGCGCAAGGGTGGTTTAGACTCAACGGGTGTTTTAAGTTTTTTAGCAGCGCGCCACAAGGAGTAATTAGATGCTGCTGTGACATCGAGACCTTCCAGATAGTTCTTAAGAGAAGCAGATTTTTCAGATGCAAGCAACTCTTGGAGTCGTTTAGTGCATTCTCTAAGTCTGATTTTATGTTGTGGTGATCTGTGCTGTTGCCATTCCCTTCTAGCTCTTCTTTTTTCACATACGAGACGTTCAATATCCGCAGAATAGATTCTATTAAACCCAGTCTGCGGATGGGAGGTAGTGGCATGTTTAGCAGCCTGTTTAATATTCTCGGTAAGATTGGCAATGTTGAATTCGATATCATTGTCCCTTCAAACACTTTGACCTGAATGGACTCGGGAATGATGAGTAATAACAGCACGTTGAATGTTCTTACAACTGCATAACTTTATTCAAATTTTCCCGATATAAGTAAGTACTTATATACTATGTACTTACATATATATACATATGTATACTAAATTAACATTAATAATTTGCTTACTTTTAAATATAAATATTGCATATATTAAACTCATTTTCTGGCTTTCATATTACCGTTACGAAAATCGCGTTTATTTCGTTACCCAGAATTGGTAAAAAACATTGGAAGCAAAATTAATAATAATAAGTATGTATATTGATAGACAAAAATGCTTAGTTGGTAAGTTCATTAACATGTGAGTTCAATATCCCAATGCGATGATACCTTCAGTTACAGTGGCAAACAAAATTGAGCAATAATATTTATTTGACGTGTTTAGTTTATAGATAATAATTTCTTTTATTAAATATAAGTATGTTGATTTGTGTATCAACATATAATATATTTTTTAGTATTAATCTGCAGATCGTTCATAAAATTAAATTTTAAAATCATACTCTGCTAGTTTGTCTTTTATATTATCACATACAGTATTGTAAACCTTTTAAGAGATTTTAAAAGAGCTAGGAGAAGAAATCTGCTCCAAGCTATTTAAATGATCATCATCGCTTATGTTTCTAAAATCATTTCCATTACATTCTTCCTTAAAATTAAATTTATGGATTTTATGTGGACTTAAAAGAACAATGAAAATATTTTTGGACCGGAGTTTGCATTTGTCCATTGTTTCATATCTAAAGTTAAGATAAGGAATTTTTTAATAAATGTCTCAGGTTGATGTTTTTTGCAATTATATTATTCAAGTATTTACAAATAATATGAATATAATCAGATTTACACCACTGTACGATAAGCTTTGGCTATGATATCGTATTTGGACTTCATACTTATAAAGGGTGATTTTTTAGCAACTTTATTTTTTTGGAAACACTGGTTTTTGCAAGTCATCTGTTTTCTTGCAACACGTTACTGTTAAACATGTTCAGTTTGGTCTATAATTTATAAATGAATCGACTTACAAACGAAGAACGTTAACGCACTGGAAGCCAATATTGAAGAATTTATTCGTGCGATACTGACTGATATATTGAAGAGAGTATGCCAAAATTGAACCCAGTGTATGAACTATTTGAGGCATAGTCACGGTCAACATTTACCTGAAATCATCATTAAACATTGAACTATATAAATTGTTCTATTGACTCGAAATAAGTATTTCATACATTTCTCTAATATTTATATGGTTTTATTAATCAAATCTGAAAGCTCTTAAAAAATCACCTTTTAATTAAATCAATCACTGAGGTTATCTGAAACATTGTAAATTCCTCCAAATCGTCCACAGTTTATATCTATAAAGACTCTTTGAAAAAAGCCATATATATTTTTGTTCTATGTTCTAATAGTTCAAACATTAAGCATATATCTAAGATATAGTGGTGGAACGAAATGGAATAATCTTTTTTTTACTTCTCAATCCGCATAATGGTTTTATACAAGTGGCCAGAATGTGCCACTTCGTCGAAGTCTGGTCATTTGCATCAATGAATGATATGAAACGCGTCACTTCATATTTTCGTTTTCTTATGAAACGTGTAAAAAGTTTTGTTCCGAGACACTATATACTAAATGTATTCATTTCTTCTTGTTGTATTTTGTATACATCAAAAAAGAATTAGGATCATAAACGCTGCAAGTATGCAAGTTTTTAATATACGAGGTCTGTTGAATGGAGAAGGTGAATTTTGATTTTTCTCAAAAAATATTTATTTATTCAATTTCTATCTTGTCCCCTTCAAAGCATTCCCCTTATATATAATACACTTGTGCGAGCATTTTTCCAATCTTCGAAGCAGGCCTTGAGCTCTATCAGCGATTCGGTTTTCATCTCCTCAATCGTCGCAAAACACCGTCCTTTCATGGCACTCTTCAATTTTGGGAACAGGAAAAAGTCGCAGGAGGCCAAATCTTGTGAATACGGTGGCTGAGGCATAATTACGGTATTCATTTCGGCCAAAAAAATTACGAACAAGTAATGACGAGTGAGCAGGTGCATTTTCGTTTTCGGAAGTTTTTTCGTATTGCTTCCGTTAAGCGATGCATAACTTCAAGAACTTATAATGCACTACGCCATGGTAATCGAAGAAAATAGTTGGCAAAACCTTGGCATTTGATAGAACTTGGCGGCCTTTTTTTGGTCTTGGCTCTTCCATTGGAACGATTGGACTTTGGTTTCGATGTCATAACCATATACCTATGATTCTTCACCAGTTATGACCGTTTTAAATAAATCTAAATCGTCATTCAACTATTCCTGAGCGATTCCCATGTGACGGCGTTATGTTCAAAATTCTGCAATTTTGGGATGAGTTTAATGCCCAAAATTTGCGAAAAAAAAATGTATGGCATAAGCCAACCGATATGCCGACCTCCTCTGCAACTTCTTCTATATCTACGACTCTCCATAACAATTTTCCTCTCTTTCTCAAAAATTTTCATCGATTTTTGATGCGATGGAGCTTCCAGGACAAGCGTCGCCATTCACATCCTCTCGACCTTCTTTGAAAATCTTGTAAAACCTGTAAACATTTTTCTGACTTAAAGTACAATCGCCACATGCCACTCTCAAGATTTCAAGTGACTTTTCACTTTTTGCATTTTTTATTTAAAATTTTATGCAAATACTTTGATCCATTTTTTTCCACAGCACAAAATCGCCGATCAATCAAAACACGCCTAAATGTAATGCCTCTCACAAAAAAAAAAAAAAAAATAATAAACTAAACACAAACAAACTCAACTAAGAACATATGTTGGAGACAATTGTGCTAATATAAAAAATTGATAACCGACTGCACTTTGCCAGAGATATTTTAAAATTTACCTTCTCTATTGAACAGACCTCGAGTAAAATTTTCTACTTTGAGCCATTTCATCAGAGGCTTCACTCTCGCTCATTGAACTTCTCTTTACAATTGCGTGTGTAACGCCACGAATTTGAGCAATACGTTTTTCATCTTGCCAATGAAAGAGCTCTCCAGTTCTATAAACGAAAATTGTTCTATTGAAATCTACTTCTAGGCGATATGCACGAATTGTTACTTTTTAAGTATTACTCCTAATTAAACTTTAAACGGCAATCTAACTATTAGCTTTTCTTGGCATTCGTATAAGTTTTATTAATATTGTATTTTCTTTCGGGTCAACTTACTACTCTCAAACTTAGTTACATCTAAGCTACTAGATACATTCTCAAGCAGTCCGGAAGCGGTCAGTGCCAAATGGTCATGGCTTTGTTTTCCTAACACAACGGTATTATTAAAATCACTATTATTATCTTTATTGAAATCATTATTTTTGTCTCCACAAAAATATGTATCATTTTTTCCTCTATACAATTTTCTTTCACAATGTTTGCATTTGCTATTTCTACATAAATCAATATCAAATTTAATTCTTTAATAAAATTCCACAAAATATTTTCTATTACTGTGGAGCTTTTGGAAAAAAATATGCATTGAAATATTACAACAGCTCTTATAACTTGTTTCCACGACAATTTGAATCTCCTGTTTCGCTTTCTGAAGCAAGTTTATGAATCATGCTGTTTGCACGACTCATCTATCTGCTTCCATTTTATAATTATTTTTCTTTCCATTGTTTTTTAACTTTTATAAAATTTAAATAACTTAACTTTTCACTCAATTCAAATTTATTATTACGTCTAGGAAACACACACAAAAAACAATTATATTTTTTAATTTTTCACTTTTAAATTTGCTTTGTTTATAAAAATATTTAATTTTGACAACTAGTGCAGATATAATATAATAGCTTGTTTCCACGGCACATGCTTCGCTCTCTATTCTTGCTTCACACCCCAATCATGAGCGAATCAACTTGCTTCGCCTCTCTAATTTTTATCGTAAGTTTATCTGCACTAGTTGTCAAAATTAAATATTTTTGTAAACAAAGCAAATTTAAAAGTGAAAAGTTAAAAAATATAATTGTTTTTTGTGTGTGTTTTCTAGAAGTAATAATAAATTTGAATTGAGTGAAAAGTCAATTTATTTAAATTTTATAAAAGTTAAAAAACAGTGGAAAGAAAAAAAATTATAAAATCGAAGCAGGTAAATGAGTCGTGTAAACAGCATGATTCATAAACTTGCTTCAGAAAGCGAAACAGGACATTCAAATTGTCGTGGAAACAAGCTATTAATCCTTAAATTTCTTCTTTTGGAGTCCAAATTCGTTTTGTCTGAAGAAATAAGAATTTAAATGATATAATAAATTATCGTGACACCAAAAATTAACTACTTACTTAGAGGGGTCATAGATTGATTTTCTGTTTGCTCTTCAAAAAAATCCAACATTTACTTTAACATTTCTTTCGCATAATGAATAAAGAGCGTCTGCAGCGAATTTCTCATACTACAACTCCTCTGGCGTATGAGACCGCCCCAAATTCATTGCACTCATTTCAAATAATATTGAATTACTTTTTATATTTATTTGACATAAAATAAGAAGAGCATCTGAAGCAAACAACTCTGCTATAGCACATGTTTCTCTGGATCAGTCATATTATTGATTGAGACTTCTACCATGATTCTTCTAAAGACAACTTATCTTTTAGTAAATTTTGAATACGTACTAAAATAGAAAAACGGAAACTTTAGAGGTTGTGAGCTTTTATTTACTCATTTGAAACCGTTATTCAATTTTTAAAATTCTTTGCGATTTTAAGGCGCGTTGGTTGGTTCTCATTGTAGTTTGGAAATATTTAACCGATTTAGAAACATTTAAGGACACTAACATCAATTCTAGAAGTAACTTCTTACAAAAAATTTCAACCTTTTTAAAATCGACTCTCATTCTGTTAACTTTGAGTAATTTAAAGTGAAACTTTTATTGAAATTTCTAATTGGATTTCATGCGTTAAGAGCAAACTCTTGATACAATGCACATGAATTATCGCCTAGAAGAAAATTATTTAAATAACAAAGTTATTTTCGTGCATAGTATTTTTAAAACGGTGTTATAATCTAGTATTTTCTTATTTAATAAGTTGCTATAATATGATAATATTGTCATATCATCTAAGAAGTTTTCATCCAAGCAGTATAATTCCAAAATAAGATATGGTATGCATGTAATTAATTTGATTACTTATTTTTAATTTTTTTTTAAACGCATTAGATGCAACATGTTTCCTGATATATCGAAAGTTGCTTACGGAATTTTGTGAATACCTCACTCCTCTGCAAATGTAGAAAGGATTTTATATTCCAACAGTACCAGTCTTATCCAGGCCAAAGATTTACTGAAGTCTTAAAACTCTTTTCTAAGCTAATATCAAAAAATTTATAATTTTTTTTTCATATGATATTGTCTTTGATCTTATATTATAAATATAAATATAAAGTACTATTACTTTTTTAATTAAAAACAGTACAAAAATATTTATTTATGTTCATACGAGTACATGCTTTGTGTTCCTTTTTTATTTTTTTGAAAACGAATTTTGTATAATATTTTGTTAAAAAATGTTTTGTTTGTTGTGGTTTTAGCTGCTTATATGCCGACATTTCATTGCTCACTGAACCAAATCGTCAGTGAACTTTAAACAGTTTGAAAATATTCAACCTCGGATGTTTATGAAATACGAATCAAATACAACATGAGAATTCAGTATTGTATATGAATCATAACAAAATACATAATCATGGTAGGCTTAGAATGCTTTTATACAAACAACACAACAAACAATTATAATCAACGTGAATCTATTTTATTTTTCTTGCATCATTTATACAATTAAATGCCCATTGGTCGTTTTAAAAATTAAAAATATAATCTTTATTTTAAATACTTAATATTGAAATCTATTATTTCGGGATATTTTCCCGAGATGTCGGCACATGAACAGCTACAGCCACAACAAACAAAACATTTTTTAAAAACTCTAATTGTTTTAGCAATTCGTTGGGGAGAATATTCCAAAAGAATAAATATTCAATATTAAGTATTTTTTTGTTAATAAAATTTAAATAAAAAAATAATAATTTTGGATACTCTTGGGATCAAAAGAATACTCAAAAATTCCTTTTTTGATACCGAAGTGCAAATCTCATTTCCCATCACTGTTATGTGTGTATAATTCTGTGTTGCGTTCTCTAATATATTTTTATTTTCACATATTTATTTGAGTGTATTTTTCGTTTTTCTACGCTGCCGAACGTCTACCTTATCGGTCAAGATCAGTGTTGAAAACTAATTTTTTTCACGCTAATATTTATTTATTGTATCTTCAAAACTGAACTAACAATAAGTATTCAAATTTTAAATATATTTGTATATAATTATTAGGCCCAACCAGTGTCGGACATAAACTTAGTGATAGTAATTAATAATACATAAGAGTTGTATTAAGCAGAAAAATATTTTTAAAAAGTTTCATCTGGAGTGTTGCGTATTAAAGCCGTAGTATCCCTCTTTTTTAAGCGGATGTGTCCAGTAAAGTTCTAAATATTACGAGCAGGGCGATTAGGATGCGACTCGATTTTGTTAAATGTTTGCCTGCATATTTTGCAATTTCAGCGGTCACAAGTGACATATTTAAATCACGATTTAAAATTGAATTTTTCATGTACCATGGAGCCGATGTTATTAACCTTAAAATTTTGTTTTGCATTCGTTGGATTCTCTCTACATTGGAAACTGAAGCAGTGCCCCATACCTGAATTCCGTAACACCATATGGGTTTCAAAAGCGACTTGTATATTAAAAGTTTACAATTAATTTAAGTTTAAGTTTTATTTGTGTCAGCTTAGAGTCAATGTGGTGTTTCCATGTAAGCCGTCGGTCAAGGTGTATACCAAGGTATTTCACCTGTGAATGTTGAGGAACAACTTGATTGTTGATTCGAACGGGGGAACAAGTGTCTCTTCGTAGGGTAAATGTGACATGAACACACTTTTGTTCATTTACTTTTATTCTCCACAAGTTCAACCACAGCTCCAACAGGTTAATATGTTCCTGAAGATATCGGGATGCCTCGTGAGGGTTTTCATTCATACTAAGGCAGGCTGTATCATCGGCAAAAGTAGAAGTGAGGATATTACTGCTCAAAGGCATATCACAGGTTAAATCAAATACAAAACTGGCCCCAGTATACTCCCTTGTGGCACACCGGCTTGTGGCTTCGGGCATACTCATGAAGTCTCCTTCCACAACAGTGAACTTCCGGGCAAGAATATAACTTTCCAAAAGATTTACAATGTTTATTGGCAGATATGTCTTCAATTTTAAAATTAGGCCTTCATGCCACACTTTATCAAATGCCTGAGAGACATCAATAAAGAGGGAAGAACAATACTTCATTTCTTTAAATGTTCTTCTTATGAAATGAACCATTCTATGAGTTTCTTCAATGGTGCTGTGCTGACTTCTAAAACCAAATTGATGGTCCTGTATGCACCCATTATCAGTTAGAATTGGGGACAATTTTGTCATGAGCAACTTTTCGAAGAGCTTTGAAATTGTTGACAATAAACTTATTGGCATATATGACTCAGCCTTGGTAAGATCTTTGCCCCCCTTTGAAATCATTTTGACCATGGCAAGTTTCCAGCTGTGTGGATAATAATCCAGTCGTAAAATGCCATTAAAAATAAACAACAGGATTCTAATAGCAATACGAGGCAACTTCATCAGCATCTTGTTACTAATTCCATCAATACCCGGGGCCTTCTTCGGGTTGGTTTCAGCAATTAGTTTTTGCACTTCACGCATCTTAAACTTTATGGGTCGAGGGGGCAGAGCAACTACACTCAGCAAATCAACAGCACCAGTACATGTGTTTGGGGTAAATACGTATTTTAAATGCTCAGCAAATATGTTACCTTTTTCAGTATTGGTTCTTGCCCAACCTCCGGTAGAAGTGTGCAGGGGTGGTTTAGACTCAACGGGTGTTTTAAGTTTTTTAGCAGCGCGCCACAAGGAGTAATTAGATGCTGCTGTGACATCGAGACCTTCCAGATAGTTTTTAAGACATGCAGATTTTTCAGATGCAAGCAATTTTTGGTGTCGTTTAGTGCATTCTTTAAGTCTGATTTTATGTTGGGATGATCTGTGCTGTTGCCATTCCTTTATAGCTCTTCTTTTTTCATGTACAAGACGTTTAATATCCGTAGAATAAATTCTATTAAACCCAGTCTGCGGATGGGAGGTAGTGGCATGTTTAACGGTAAGATTGGCAATGTTAAATTCAATATAATCGGAAGTTCTTAGCTTGATGTTCTCCGTACAATGACTACTGAGATATTTTTTGAACCCCAGCCAATTAACACGATTTATCATCTTCACATATGGGTGAGGTAAGTCACTTCTTAATGGGTTGCAAATTATAATGATCGTGTGAGATGATCGGAGGAGAGATCATGAGAAGCTTCAACATGAATTAAATCCCTAGAGATATTTTTCATGACGCCAAAATCTATAACATCTGGAATTTTTTGTATGTCAGTAGGCCAGTAAGTGGGCTCCCCGCTCGAAATGACGTCCAAGCCCATTTCTGAAATTGTGTTGAACAATGCTCGACCTCTAGGTGTAATAAGACGCGATCCCCAGAACGTATATTTTGCATTGTAGTCGCCAGCTGCTACGAAACAAGGCCCAAGAGTTTTGTAAAAATCTTCGTATTGATCCTCAGTGATTGAAAATCTGGGAGGGCAGTAAATTGATGATATCACGAGATTTGAACAAAAATTTTCGATGTAAATATTCGTTGCTTGTAGATGGTCTTCACAAATGTTCTCAAGAATATAGTGCTTGAGTCTTGACTTTGTTAGAATTCCTTATCCTCCGCATGCTCTTCCTCTCGGGTCATTTGAACCATATAAGGTGTAGCCATTCATTCTAAAAAGGCTTCTCGAAGTTAAATGAGTCTCAGATACCACAATATTTTTTACCGTGAGGAAGTGCTCAAGTTCGTTTTTATGTTG
Source organism: Germaria angustata (assembly GCA_963681545.1). Taxonomy (NCBI): domain Eukaryota; kingdom Metazoa; phylum Arthropoda; class Insecta; order Diptera; family Tachinidae; genus Germaria; species Germaria angustata. The sequence continues at coordinate 53,638,524 of OY812999.1, read as the reverse complement.
GCGAATGCCGTTTGCGTTCCAGAAACATACTTTTACGTTTTCATGGCTTCTTAACGAATGATTAAAGCAGTGTCAAATTTGTTGTAAAGTTGATTACAGTTTGCACCAGATTATCAATAGTAGCTTCAAGGCGACGGAAATTAAAGCTTGGGTTTGCATTTGTTGTATTATTTGCATGGGAACAGAGTTGATCTTTACAGCGTCAGCATACGATACTTGTGGAGTGATAGGTTGGGCCATTACAGGATAAGTGGCGGAGTACGTATTTCCTGTTTGCGCTGGGACTACTTTAGGCTTTTGACCCATAGCCTGTTTAAGGAAGGAGTATACAGGACATCCTCTGTAGTTAGCAGTGTGATTACCTCCACAATTACTGCACTTCTTTTCCTTCTGGTCCTTCGACTTATTGCAAATAGCAGTGTTGTGTAATTAACCGCACACAACACAAACAGTAGGTAATTTACAATAAGTTTTGGTATGGCCATATTCTTGACAATTATGGCACTGTACGGGTCCAGAACGCTTGTGTGGTTCTTCAACTGTGATTTTTCGGTATAAGAGATATTTTAGGTTATAAATTGGATGGGTCTCATTTTTCTTCAATTTTATATCATTTGGCTCCAATTCAACACGAAATAAAGGTTGGGGGATCTTCTCCCTGTTTATTATGTTAGAGACATTCTTTACCTTAAATCCCTGGAGGGTGAGAGCATCTTTTATTTCCTCAGGAACAACATAAGAATCTATGCCTTTCAATACGATCTGTAGGCCTTTAGCACTCTTCAGCTGGAATGTGTAGAAACTTGTTTTATTCTTTTCGAATTCATTTTGCGGAAATTTTTTTCTTCGTATATTTGAATCTTTGTTTCATCAATATTACCACGTTTGATTGGGACAATGTGAAATGCCTTTTCACCAATGACCGAAATTAATTTTTTAATAAGGGTGTTAGAATTTTTTTCCCTCAAATAGATTGGTGGTGGTTTTGAGGTTTTATTCGAGAGTAAGTCGGGTTTGTCGGTGATATCTTGCAAAATTTTAAAAAAAATATTTAACCGATTTAGAAACATTTAAGGACACTAACATCAATTCTAGAAGTAACTTCTTACAAAAAATTTCAACCTTTTTAAAATCGACTCTCATTCTGTTAACTTTGAGTAATTTAAAGTGAAACTTTTATTGAAATTTCTAATTGGATTTCATGCGTTAAGAGCAAACTCTTGATACAATGCACATGAATTATCGCCTAGAAGAAAATTATTTAAATAACAAAGTTATTTTCGTGCATAGTATTTTTAAAACGGTGTTATAATCTAGTATTTTCTTATTTAATAAGTTGCTATAATATGATAATATTGTCATATCATCTAAGAAGTTTTCATCCAAGCAGTATAATTCCAAAATAAGATATGGTATGCATGTAATTAATTTGATTACTTATTTTTAATTTTTTTTAAACGCATTAGATGCAACATGTTTCCTGATATATCGAAAGTTGCTTACGGAATTTTGTGAATACCTCACTCCTCTGCAAATGTAGAAAGGATTTTATATTCCAACAGTACCAGTCTTATCCAGGCCAAAGATTTACTGAAGTCTTAAAACTCTTTTCTAAGCTAATATCAAAAAATTTATAATTTTTTTTTCATATGATATTGTCTTTGATCTTATATTATAAATATAAATATAAAGTACTATTACTTTTTTAATTAAAAACAGTACAAAAATATTTATTTATGTTCATACGAGTACATGCTTTGTGTTCCTTTTTTATTTTTTTGAAAACGAATTTTGTATAATATTTTGTTAAAAAATGTTTTGTTTGTTGTGGTTTTAGCTGCTTATATGCCGACATTTCATTGCTCACTGAACCAAATCGTCAGTGAACTTTAAACAGTTTGAAAATATTCAACCTCGGATGTTTATGAAATACGAATCAAATACAACATGAGAATTCAGTATTGTATATGAATCATAACAAAATACATAATCATGGTAGGCTTAGAATGCTTTTATACAAACAACACAACAAACAATTATAATCAACGTGAATCTATTTTATTTTTCTTGCATCATTTATACAATTAAATGCCCATTGGTCGTTTTAAAAATTAAAAATATAATCTTTATTTTAAATACTTAATATTGAAATCTATTATTTCGGGATATTTTCCCGAGATGTCGGCACATGAACAGCTACAGCCACAACAAACAAAACATTTTTTAAAAACTCTAATTGTTTTAGCAATTCGTTGGGGAGAATATTCCAAAAGAATAAATATTCAATATTAAGTATTTTTTTGTTAATAAAATTTAAATAAAAAAATAATAATTTTGGATACTCTTGGGATCAAAAGAATACTCAAAAATTCCTTTTTTGATACCGAAGTGCAAATCTCATTTCCCATCACTGTTATGTGTGTATAATTCTGTGTTGCGTTCTCTAATATATTTTTATTTTCACATATTTATTTGAGTGTATTTTTCGTTTTTCTACGCTGCCGAACGTCTACCTTATCGGTCAAGATCAGTGTTGAAAACTAATTTTTTTCACGCTAATATTTATTTATTGTATCTTCAAAACTGAACTAACAATAAGTATTCAAATTTTAAATATATTTGTATATAATTATTAGGCCCAACCAGTGTCGGACATAAACTTAGTGATAGTAATTAATAATACATAAGAGTTGTATTAAGCAGAAAAATATTTTTAAAAAGTTTCATCTGGAGTGTTGCGTATTAAAGCCGTAGTATCCCTCTTTTTTAAGCGGATGTGTCCAGTAAAGTTCTAAATATTACGAGCAGGGCGATTAGGATGCGACTCGATTTTGTTAAATGTTTGCCTGCATATTTTGCAATTTCAGCGGTCACAAGTGACATATTTAAATCACGATTTAAAATTGAATTTTTCATGTACCATGGAGCCGATGTTATTAACCTTAAAATTTTGTTTTGCATTCGTTGGATTCTCTCTACATTGGAAACTGAAGCAGTGCCCCATACCTGAATTCCGTAACACCATATGGGTTTCAAAAGCGACTTGTATATTAAAAGTTTACAATTAATTTAAGTTTAAGTTTTATTTGTGTCAGCTTAGAGTCAATGTGGTGTTTCCATGTAAGCCGTCGGTCAAGGTGTATACCAAGGTATTTCACCTGTGAATGTTGAGGAACAACTTGATTGTTGATTCGAACGGGGGAACAAGTGTCTCTTCGTAGGGTAAATGTGACATGAACACACTTTTGTTCATTTACTTTTATTCTCCACAAGTTCAACCACAGCTCCAACAGGTTAATATGTTCCTGAAGATATCGGGATGCCTCGTGAGGGTTTTCATTCATACTAAGGCAGGCTGTATCATCGGCAAAAGTAGAAGTGAGGATATTACTGCTCAAAGGCATATCACAGGTTAAATCAAATACAAAACTGGCCCCAGTATACTCCCTTGTGGCACACCGGCTTGTGGCTTCGGGCATACTCATGAAGTCTCCTTCCACAACAGTGAACTTCCGGGCAAGAATATAACTTTCCAAAAGATTTACAATGTTTATTGGCAGATATGTCTTCAATTTTAAAATTAGGCCTTCATGCCACACTTTATCAAATGCCTGAGAGACATCAATAAAGAGGGAAGAACAATACTTCATTTCTTTAAATGTTCTTCTTATGAAATGAACCATTCTATGAGTTTCTTCAATGGTGCTGTGCTGACTTCTAAAACCAAATTGATGGTCCTGTATGCACCCATTATCAGTTAGAATTGGGGACAATTTTGTCATGAGCAACTTTTCGAAGAGCTTTGAAATTGTTGACAATAAACTTATTGGCATATATGACTCAGCCTTGGTAAGATCTTTGCCCCCCTTTGAAATCATTTTGACCATGGCAAGTTTCCAGCTGTGTGGATAATAATCCAGTCGTAAAATGCCATTAAAAATAAACAACAGGATTCTAATAGCAATACGAGGCAACTTCATCAGCATCTTGTTACTAATTCCATCAATACCCGGGGCCTTCTTCGGGTTGGTTTCAGCAATTAGTTTTTGCACATCACGCATCTTAAACTTTATGGGTCGAGGGGGCAGAGCAACTACACTCAGCAAATCAACAGCACCAGTACATGTGTTTGGGGTAAATACGTATTTTAAATGCTCAGCAAATATGTTACCTTTTTCAGTATTGGTTCTTGCCCAACCTCCGGTAGAAGTGTGCAGGGGTGGTTTAGACTCAACGGGTGTTTTAAGTTTTTTAGCAGCGCGCCACAAGGAGTAATTAGATGCTGCTGTGACATCGAGACCTTCCAGATAGTTTTTAAGACATGCAGATTTTTCAGATGCAAGCAATTTTTGGTGTCGTTTAGTGCATTCTTTAAGTCTGATTTTATGTTGGGATGATCTGTGCTGTTGCCATTCCTTTATAGCTCTTCTTTTTTCATGTACAAGACGTTTAATATCCGTAGAATAAATTCTATTAAACCCAGTCTGCGGATGGGAGGTAGTGGCATGTTTAACGGTAAGATTGGCAATGTTAAATTCAATATAATCGGAAGTTCTTAGCTTGATGTTCTCCGTACAATGACTACTGAGATATTTTTTGAACCCCAGCCAATTAACACGATTTATCATCTTCACATATGGGTGAGGTAAGTCACTTCTTAATGGGTTGCAAATTATAATGATCGTGTGAGATGATCGGAGGAGAGATCATGGGAAGCTTCAACATGAATTAAATCCCTAGAGATATTTTTCATGACACCAAAATCTATAACATCTGGAATTTTTTGTATGTCAGTAGGCCAGTAAGTGGGCTCCCCGCTCGAAATGACGTCCAAGCCCATTTATGAAATTGTGTTGAACAATGCTCGACCTCTAGGTGTAATAAGACGCGATCCCCAGAACGTATATTTTGCATTGTAGTCGCCAGCTGCTACGAAACAAGGCCCAAGAGTTTTGTAAAAATCTTCGTATTGATCCTCAGTGATTGAAAATCTGGGAGGGCAGTAAATTGATGATATCACGAGATTTGAACAAAAATTTTCGATGTAAATATTCGTTGCTTGTAGATGGTCTTCACAAATGTTCTCAAGAATATAGTGCTTGAGTCTTGACTTTATTAGAATTCCTTATCCTCCGCATGCTCTTCCTCTCGGGTCATTTGAACCATATAAGGTGTAGCCATTCATTCTAAAAAGGCTTCTCGAAGTTAAATGAGTCTCAGATACCACAATATTTTTTACCGTGAGGAAGTGCTCAAGTTCGTTTTTATGTTGGCGAATGCCGTTTGCGTTCCAGAAACATACTTTTACGTTTTCATGGCTTCTTAACGAATGATTAAAGCAGTGTGGTCTGCATTCGCAGCATTTCCTGCTTCATGCTAGTCAAATTTGTTGTAAAGTTGATTACAGTTTGCACCAGATTATCAATAGTAGCTTCAAGGCGACGGAAATTAAAGCTTGGGTTTGCATTTGTTGTATTATTTGCATGGGAACAGAGTTGATCTTCACAGCGTCAGCATACGATACTTGTGGAGTGATAGGTTGGGCCATTACAGGATAAGTGGCGGAGTACGTATTTCCTGTTTGCGCTGGGACTACTTTAGGCTTTTGACCCATAGCCTGTTTAAGGAAGGAGTATACAGGACATCCTCTGTAGTTAGCAGTGTGATTACCTCCACAATTACTGCACTTTTTTTCCTTCCGGTATTTTGACTTATTGCAAATAGCAGGGGGGTCACTCTCTATTGCGATGCGTATGCGATGCGGAAGGAAAATGGTACATAATCGGATAATTGGTACCCTTTATTGAGTTTACGCGCATCTGATTTTTTCACTTTCGCAAATCTGGCATCAATGCACTCTGTAATTGTCAAAATCGTTCGTTAAAACCAAATATCTTGCGCTAACAAAATATCAAACACATCGAACTAGCTTACGCATCGCAATAGAGAGTAACCCCCCAGTATTGTGTAATTCACCGCACACAACACAAACAGTAGGTAATTTGCAATAAGTTTTTGTATGGCCATATTCTTGACAATTATGGCACTGTACGGGTCCTGAACGCTTGTGTGGTTCTTCAACTGTGATTTTCCGGTATAATAGATATTTTAAGGAGCAACATAAGAATCTATGCCCTTCAACACGATCTGTAGGCCTTTAGCACTCTTAAGCTGGAATGTGTAGAAACTTGTTTTATTTTTCTCAAATTCATTAACCATTTTCCGGAAATCTTTTTTTTTTCGTATATTTTAACTTTTGTTTCATCAATGTTACCACGTTTTATTGGAACAATGTGAGATTAGTTTTTCAATAAGTGTGTTTGAGTTTTTTTGTCTCAGATAGGTAGGTGGTGGTTTTGAGGTTTTTTTTCGAAGATTCTTCGGGTTTGTTGCTGTCATCTTGTAATATTTTAAACCGGTTTTGACGATTAGCTGAGGCGGCGTCGTTGTCCCTGGATATTTTCGGAACAGATGAGATTTTAGATGAATTTGGGCTTCGCCCGCGCTTTACCACCGTTACATATCTGTCCATTCCGACAGGCACTTTAGGTTTCTGAATATTATCGTCCATTGTGATAACTGGGTTAAGTGATCAACACGAGCTCGGAGCGGATAATGGCGCTGACTTAAATAAAGAAGAACTAGGCAACGGTAATGTTAACGAATCACTACTTGGCATTGGAGTAAGCGAAGTTGATCGCTCGTGCAAAATTGGCTTTGCCGTTAGAAAAAGACTATCATACGATTTTTTTTATTATGTGCATTAAGAATATCAGAACTCACAGTAAAATAGGCATTTCTGCCGTTAGAACTCACAATTGTTTGTTTTTGCAGAGTATTCCTCAGTCACTTTGTTTGCGGTTTTTTAACGTAGAATACGTTATATGGTAAGAGAGGGGTGTTGATCTGGAGCACAAAATTTTGAGAAAATGTTTGTCAACTTTCACCCACTTTTACTTACATATATATTAAAACATATTTTAGCAATTTTTATATGTTACTCAGTTTTGGTAATATGTTTTGTTTCGAATTACATTAAAACAATTATATGTCTATATATAAAAGTTTTATGTAGTTAAGGATATAAATATTTTAGAGCATGATATTTTAGACTTTTTTGTACATGCCGCTGTTGTTGTTGGTTTGTAAATGCCGCTGTTGTTTTTGTTGTTGTTGTGAAATCAAATGATTTTGGCTTTGCTGTGCTTTGTTTATTTATCGAGCAGCGTGTAAATGTGTGTGTACATTTCGTTTTGTTGAATCGGTCGGTTGTTAGTTCGTTTGGTGGGGATGATAAAAGGAAGGGAGGGGAGCGTAGACACTTGTGTGTGCTTGAAAGTTTACAGATCTTTGCTGTCGTTTGTTTGCTTCTGCGAGCAGCGTGTAAATGTGTGTGTATGTACATTAATACAAAGGATTGGCGATGTATACGCTCACTATATCAATGGCATTTTTCCTATCGTTTTTCATTTATCAAAAATTATATTTAATTCATATACCTATTATAAGGTTTGTTCCATAAGATCTCGGACAAGTTCGGACTATTGAGAGCAAAATGAAAATTACTCTCTAAATTTGCCAAAGTTACCCAAAATAGCTGGAACGCAAGAAACCATTTTTGTAGTTCCTGAAATACTAATGCTGCTTACTTTTTAAATTAAAATCTATTTAAGTGCTTTTAGACGCTTAAAAGTCTTAAAATTATAAAAGCAAAGCATTTGCATCATAGTCAATAGCTGTAAAATAATTGAAAAACAAGTGGAAGAAAAACTTAACAATTGCAATTTTTTTTAAATATTTATAAATCTTTTAAAATGGAAAGAAAAATTACGATCGATTTAAATATTTTTAATGCTGTTTCTTTTTTCAACTTCTGCTATATTATTTATAAAAACTAAACTTTTTCTTTTGCTTGCAAAGTTTCCGATAAATCTATCAGTTTCATATGTAAACAAAAAACAGATGATTGTTAAATTCTTGTCCGAACTTACCCAAAGAAAAAGTTCGTGCAAATTTGTACAGGAAATTAAAAAAAATACTCTCTCAATTTCTCTCTTTTTTGCACAAAAATTGTTATGTGGAACGGTTTTGGGTAACTTTGGGCTAGTTCGGACTGTTTCGTTATGCATGTGGAACAGAGCTATAATTGCAAAATGACTAAAGGCCCAAGTATAATGTGCTTAACCAAACTTAAGCTAGTGTCAAAATTCAACGAAAAGCATGTCAATTGCTTGAATAAATTACTGAAGACTTTTAGGTGGCTATATTGTACTTATTAAACTTAAAAACTTTTTACACTTAGTTGCAAACATTTGTACTTTTGGAAAACTATTTTCGTTTTTATTTCTTTAAAATGTAATATTTTTGACAAAATCTCATTAAATTTGTAAAAGTTATAAATATATTACCATAAACAAGTAAATCCATGTTTATCTTTTATTTATTTACAAAGTAAACGAAAACTAAAATAAAAAAGTACTAAAAAAGCAACAGTGGTTGCATCTTTTAATTGTAAACAATTATATGTATCTATTGTGTACAGGGTTTATTGCAAAATTTTTAATAATGGATAGAAAACTGAAATTTCTGAAGACAGTGAAGTTAATGAATTGTGCATTTGATGGAATATGTGTTCTTCAAGAAATAAGAGAGACGATGAAGGAAAGAAAACGCTAATGCTCGGTACGGGAAATAAATAGAGACAGAAAGAAGAATCGGTTCTTGATGAGTCATTTGCTTAAGCAAGAGCGAAATTGAACGTACTTTCCTTAAGCAAATGACACTTGACGAAACTTGACGAAAAGTTACTTAAGTACATTATAGTTGTATACATTTGATTGTGTGTATTCGCACATTTGCTTAAGTTGCATTAAGCACATTATAGTTAGGCCTTTAGGCCTTAACGTATTCTACGTCTGACCTATGCGCCCGTGTTATCTAACACAGGCTTGTATTTTTTGTTTTGGTTGTTTCAGATTCTATGAAATATTATTTGTGCAAATAAAGCAAATTTCACAAAATCAGTACTTATTACGAATATTTTTTTTTGTATTTTTGTTTGTTTAGTATGTAAAAAAACTCCGCTAACATATCCGTTCACTACGAAGGTTCAAAAAAAAAATAAATAAATTTTTGATTTTAAATCATCCATGATGTGCTTTATGTTGTTTGTAGCGAGAGATGCAAAGCAGCGAGCAATAAAGCAAATTACAACACAGTAGTGGTTGAGTTAATAGGAACATCTCGTGTATAAACACACACTTTACATTCTCAGCAGCGCTGTCGATGGGGCCCTAAGTATTAATTTTTACCCTTTCTTGAATCCCTTGACCCCTTTTTTAAAAGACTCTATATATAATTTTTATGTAGCCCCTGCCCCCTTTCCGAAAGTTGCACTTAGCATATGCTAAACTAGATAAGAAATCATAAACAAAGGCAGTCAACAGAAGCAGACGAAAAAATGTAAGTATGAGAAAATATTATTTATATATTTTGAATTATAAATTATTGTTTTTCAAGAGCCAACGATGTCCACCGGTTCCTAAAAGATCCGACAAGGTGAGTTTCTATATCAGCGTGACAGGCCTGTATATTTTGTATGTACATTCGAAGACATTTTATTTGCATCCCAAATATATATAGGAAAAGGAAAAACAGTGCAGAACCATGTTTTGCTTTATTATTCAATAGATTTAAGTGTTTCTCCCTTGCGCATAGTATCTGTTTTATATAAAATTTCTTTTATATAATATTTAATAACTTTTCTTTCCAGAAGTCGGTAATAATGGGTTGAAGAGCAAAGAGAAGAACAATGCTATAATAGAAAGCGGTGATGAATCTGAAAATCATCCATGATATCAATGAGGAAACTCCTAGATTTGTACTACACTAAATTAATGAACACTCATTTCTATGTTTTTATTCTTTTAAAGCAAGAAACGATTTTTGTGTATAAATATTTTTAATGTGTAAAAAAATCCATAAAAATTTATAAAAACAATGCACACAAGATACACAAAATTGTTTGAAAAAAGAAAAATTATGCACTTATTTAAAAAAAATATGGACTTGTTCTTCAATGGAAACTGCGTGCATTGTAAGTACATATGTTGGAGTAAAATAAATCAAAAGCAGCCAACAACACATCGTTAATGTATTAAAAAAATTTAGCATGTCACAATTATTCCGCAATTGGTGGAAGTGTCACTGGTTTTACCCGAGACACAAAGTGCATATTGTAGCACTTGCTGGTCTAAATTAAAGATAAAATAAAATCTATAACTAGTTTTAAGCTGTTAATTTTTCTTTCATTAATAATAACCTTTATCACGAAAGAAATTTTCCTTTTATTTCGAATGTTGGCCTCCACACCATTGTTTTCATGGCAAATTCACATGAAAAATATGTTCATGACCCTAAAGTAAAAAGTCCATAAGTTGAGCCTCAAATCACTGTCTGCATAAGCTGTCTGTATTAGTATACCAACGTTGGTGGCGAACGATGATGAACTACTTCATGTTGGCATTGATGCAAGGATTAAGACAAGAGTAAAACTACATATGTACGTCTAAGTTGACAACCCTGTGTGTAGAAAATTTTTCGAAACTTCTAGCTTTTGTAAATGAGAACCGATTTCAATGTCTTTCTTTTAGAGTATTCTGCAATCAAAGGCAAAGATAAAACATACTGAGAATATTATAGCAAATTATGTTGCGTTAGTGCAATGTGATTATTACTACGTTTATACGCACGTCTTATTTGCAAATAAAAAAGAAGAATGTTGCCGTATAACTTTTTTATTGTAACTTATTAACTCGTTTAACAAGTCGTGAATAACGACACTATTTGCAAATAAAAAGTAAGACGTTGCCACTTCATGAACGTTTTTTGTGTTTTACTTACCAAACAATCATATTTTCGTCACATGGCATCACTAATAATAACATAAGTTCTGTATGCAATTTCCCGTATAAACAGTGAATTAGTTATTTGCAAATAGTTCTATTTGCAAATAAGACGTACGTATAAACGTGGTATATGTGTGTATATCAGAAACTGTAGCAGTAAAAAATTTTAATTTTGAAAAAATAAAAATATCTAATTTCTTGCTCAGAGATTATCCTTGTTTTCTAATTTTTGGAAAATTTAATAAATATTTAACCAAATTTCAATTGTTTCTAAGAGATAAGCATTAAAAAGTTACTTTCAGTTTTCTGGAGCTTTTCGAAATGCATTCGAAAATTACTTTTTTAAACAAAAAACTAAAATTTTGTGTGTGTGATAAATATGTACACGATTTTTGTGTTAATTTCCTAACGGAAATTTCAGAAAGATTGCGAATTAAGTTAAGACATTTTCTGTTCCTGAAATAATTGAGCTTATATTTACGTATAGTTTCTTGTCAACTGTGATACGTATTGGACGTTTTTTTTTCGAGACTTCTTAAAAATAAAACTAATTGTATCTTTTTTTCGAGTTTCGATCGATCAGCGTGGGTGGACAGACGTATTCTGTGCACGTTATATTTTTCTCTGTTTGGAATAATAGAATATTTTTCCAAAATAGAAAAGAAAGATAAACCAAAAACAATTATTACAAATTAACAAGAAACAAACAAATATAAAAATACAAGCAACATTGTCAACAAAATATTTATTGACAATAAGAATTTTGCAGTATGAACACTGATAGTAGCGATAGCAGTGAAGACAGTGTTATGAACTGGCAAGTAATGAATGGCAGCAAACGTAAAAAGATAATAACAACTAGACAAACTTTTGATAAGAAGCCCAAATATGATGAACCCAGCACTTCTAATGCCAACAAATTTTCGATACTGGATGATGATGATGAATCTAAGGCCGAAGAGGAGGAAAACCAAACTTCAAAGGAAGGAACCCCAAAACCACCGCCAATATTTATACCATGTGTAGATAATATAAGTAAGATGATAAATTGTATTGCTAGCGTTATTCCTAAAAATGATTTTAATTATAAATCCTTAAGAGATGGCCAAATAAGACTTCTAGTTAAAACAGTACAGTCTTATAGAGAAATTATAAAATATTTAGATAGCAGAAAAATTTGTTTCCACACTTATCAGCTCAAGACTGAACGAGCTTATAGAGTAGTTCTCAAAGGACTGCATTATACAACTCCAGCTGAAGATATTAAAACTGAACTGTTATTGCTTGGGCATCAAGTTAGAAGTGTAACAAATGTTAAAAGCCAAATAACGAAGCAGGCATTGCCTATGTTTTTCGTTGATTTGGATCCTTCCCCAGAAGACAAGAAAATATATGAAGTAAGGTATATTAACAATGCTGTTGTTAAAATTGAACCTCAACGTAAATCAAATGATATTGTACAATGCCATCGTTGTCAAGAATATGGTCATACAAAATCATATTGCAAAAAACCATTTGCTTGCGTTAAATGCGGAATGGATCATTCAACAGCTGAATGCAAAAAACCGAAGGATGCCCCACCTAAATGTTTTCATTGCTTACAAACTCACACGGCTAACTATAAAGGATGCCAAGTATACAAATCTTTAAGGCAAAAATTTGTTTACACTCAGCGAAATAATCGTCAATTCAATACTCCTACAAACTCAGGTCAAACTCCACAATCTAATTTTAACTATATGAATTATCAAAATAATAATTTACGTACAAATCCAGCAAATCCAACGTACAGTGAAATACTTAAGCATAATAATAAAACCCAGCAAATTGAAACTAGTGCTTTAGAAAACATTGAAAACATGTTTTCTCAGCTTATGAGCATGTTGTCTCTTTTAATAACAAAATTATGCAAATAAGTCTTATGCCCAGTTTTTAACTTAATATTTAAATATGCAATTAGTTAAATTTAACATAAATTTAAATTGTATTTAAATACAGCTTCAGTTTTTCAGTGTTAAATAATTCTTGCTATTAAATAGCAATGAAAATATGGTAGCACTATGAAATGTTAAAAAATTTATCGATAGTTTCAAAGAAAACAGCTGTCGTAGAGATGGGCGCGAGTCGTGTTTTTTTTCGTGACACGAAACATGCACGATCAACACGACGTGTTCGTGTTGAAAAAATAGATTTCTTTCGTGTTCGTGTCGTGTCTTGTTGAGCAAGAAAAACACGAAATGATAGTAGGTGTAAAATATGTATTCAGTAAAAAAATAAATTTTTTGTGTCATTGTATATGCAAAAAATATCAGCAAAACACTATTGAAATTTTTTATCACAACATCTTAACACATAGATATTTATTTGCAAATAACTAAATATATTTAAGTTTATGTGATTCTTTTATGTTAAAACAAAAATATATTTGTATATCCATAAGTACATATGTATGTACATCCATACATAAGTGAATTTAAGTTGAAAATTTTTTTTATTGAATTTAGTTTCGTGCGTGTTGGTTGGTCTCGTGTTTTGAAATTTTTTGCCGTGCGTGTTTCGTTCGTGCTTGACATCTTGGGTTTCGTGTTCGTGTCGTGTTGAAAAAATCCAACACGCGCCCATCTCTAATTTGACGCCAAGAAATTGAGAGGTAAACAAACGGCAAAATCATATGTTAACTTCTGGACTTTAAATAAACTTTAAATGCCCAATGTTGCTCATTTAAGTTGCAATTAAATAAGCCTTGAAGAACTGTATTTCGGATTTAAATGGCATTTAAAGCTAAATGGCATTTAAATACAAAGTTAAAAACTGGGCATTAGAGTTGCAGTATGGAATGCCAATGGTATTTCGCGAAAATATAATGAAATTGAACATTTTCTTAAAACAAAACATATTGACATATTTCTTATATCTGAAACACATATGAATACGAAATCGCACTTTAAAATAAAAGGATATGACTTAATTACAGCAAATCATCCTGATGAAAGATGTCACGCTGGGGCGGCTGTACTTATTAAGAGAACTATTAAATATGAGTTAGTTGAAGAAATTAGAAAACCATACGTTCAGGCTGCTGGTGTTAAAGTAAAGTGCAATAACAATATTATCTCTATATACTCGATTTATATTCCACCAAGGCATAACATTAAATGTCAGGATTTTGAAAACTTATTTAGGCAATTTGGTAATCGTTATTTAGTAGCAGGAGATTTTAACTCTAAAAACCCATGGTGGGGTTCAAGATTAGGCAATCCAAAAGGTCGAGAACTATATCAATGTATCTTAAAACATCGTCTCTCTACATTATCTGCAGGTAGACCCACATACTGGCCATCTGATTGCAATAAAATTCCAGATCTCTTGGATTTTGCTGTATTTGATGGCATTTCAAGAACATTATTAGATATAGTGAATAATGATGACCTTGATTCAGACCATTCAGCTTTAATAATTAATATTAATGCAATTGTTAAACTTGTGGATAAAAACATTAAACTACTTTCACCTAAAGCAGATTTGAAGTTTTTTGGACATTGCCTTGAACAAAATCTGAATTTAAATATATCTATAAAAACTTCCGACGAACTGGAGGATTCAGTTGAAATGTTTACTAGTTTAATTCATGAATCTGCCTATCTTTCGCAACCATTTACGACATCAAATATAAACAATAGATCCGATGTACACGTTTCCCAAGAGATAAGAGATCTAATAAGGAGCAAAAGAAGACTTCGTCGAATATGGCAACAGTCTCGTAATCCAAGAGACAAAACAATTCTCAATTTAGCAACCAAACTTGTAAAGGAACGACTATCCGAGTACAAAAGCAAAGAGATTGGAAATTATCTTAACAAATTACATATAAATCCATCTAAAAGCGAACACAATCTCTGGAGGGCAACAAAGTACTTAAAACGTCCAAACAACAGAAATATTCCAATCAAAGATGTCAACGGGTACTGGAAACGGAGAGATAAAGATAAAGCTATGGCTTTTTCAAAATATTTGGAAGATACATTTAAACCCTTCCAATTTAATAACAATGATACAGAAATTATGTTGTTTTTAGACGTTGCATGTCAAATGGAGTTGCCAATAAAACACTTTTCTCCTGGGGAAATATGTCAGGAAATTGCGAAATTAAGTAATAATAAATCACCAGGATATGACAAAATTGATACTTTTGTACTAAAAAATTTGCCAAAAAAGGGAATTGTTTTTCTGGCCTTAATATTCAATTCTATTTTAAGACTTCAACATTTCCCTATTCAATGGAAATGTGCTGAAATTATCATGATTCATAAAGCAAATAAGCCTGAGAATTGTGTTACGTCGTATAGACCAATAAGTCTACTATCAACGTTTTCTAAATTGTTTGAAAGATTATTTCTCAAAAGACTATTGCCTATTTTAGAAGAAAACTCTATAATTCCTGAGCACCAGTTTGGCTTTCGCCATAAACACGGTACACCAGAGCAGTGTCATAGATTAGTAAATGAAATTTCAGTGCCACTGGAAGGAAAAAAGTATTGTTCTGTTGTATTTTTGGATATACAGCAAGCATTTGACAGAGTATGGCATTGTGGACTGCTTTATAAAATTAAAAGTATTTTACCTGCACCGTACTATTTAGTTTTGAAGTCCTTTTTGAGCGAACGTTGCTTTTACGTAAAAGTCAACAATGAAATTTCAAATTATTGCAAAATTGAAGCCGGTATACCACAAGGAAGTGTGATTGGACCTATGTTATATACCATTTATACTTCAGATATGAATTGTACGGATAATGTTACTGTGGCCACGTATGCTGACGACAATGCATTCTTGGCAATAAGTTCGTCGACAATAGAAGCATCAAGTTTAATTCAGAATCAGATTGATAAAGTGCAGGCCTGGTTAAACTATTGGAATATAAAAGTAAATGAACAAAAGTCCTCCCATGTTACTTTCACTCTAAGACGTGGTGATTGCCTTGGAATAGTCATGAATGGTCCACAAATTCCGAAAAGTAATCATGTTAAATATTTAGGCATGCATTTGGACAGGCGACTCTCGTGGTATATCCACATAAAATCTAAAAGATCTTATTTAGACGTAGAAGTTATGAAAATGTTTTGGTTGCTAGGTCCAAAATCTGAATTAAGTTTAGAGAATAAGCTACTTCTCTATAAATCTATTTTAATACCCATATGGACTTATGGCATTCAACTTTGAGGTACTACAAGCAACTCCAATATTGAAATATTACAGAGACTTCAATCAAAAACCTTGAGAATGATTGTGAAAGCACCATGGTATATTGCTAATAAAGCTATACATAGAGATTTGGACATTCCTTTTATTAAAAAAGAAATAAACGATTTCAGCAGCAGATATCTTCAAAGATTAAGCGACCACGTTAATCCATTGGCCATCTCTTTATTGGATGAAACTTTAACAATCAGACGACTAAAAAGAGTTCACATTTTAGATCTTCCATTTAGATAAGATATTTCCATATATAATATAATTATCTGTAAATAACTTTATAATTAGATTTGTAAATATGTAAATATATATACATAAATAACATACATACATAAGTATAGATAATGTTATTGTTTTCACTGGAATCCAATAACTCATGTGAATTTTCTTAACTATTATCTCATTTGCTTAATGTTCTAGAATAGATTGCAAATAAAGAATTTAAAAAAAAATATTTACGTATAATTTTTTTATTGATTTTTGTAACGTACATATTCTTCTTTCAAGCTTAAAAATTTTTTTTAACATATTGCTTATAAGTCCCAAGATATTTGTCGAATTTTAATTAAAAAATTTAGTTTTTCAGTTTTCACTCTTTTTACTTTTTCCGCTTCTTTTTTCAACACTTTTATTTTATTTCAAAATACATAAAATATTTTCATATATATATATATATATATATATATATATATATATATATATATATATATTAATAGCAGATGTGTGGTCGTATTCAAGAAAAAAACCTTACAATAACTTTACAAGCCATTGTTAAGCGAAATCGCATTCAAAAACAGTTATTTTACGAAATCGTTAAAGTAAGCACATACACGTATCTAACCGTACGTTAAGCCTATTTTAAGTTTATGTATTAGAAAAATCAATTTGTATCTCAAATATTTCTATTAGTAAAGCCTACAGAGATTAATGTTGCACCTTAAATTGAAGTTAGAAGTATTGTCTATTAGTTGAAGTTGGTTGATTTTTTCATGTAATGCAAAACTTTAATGAATTCTACAATTGAACTAAAATACACAAAAAATTCATAAGAAATGCTATAGAAAAGAAATATACATATACATAAAATATTCCAGTTTTATTACATGCTTTTTTAATTTTACAAAATTTTATCAGTAGACTCTGATTAAAAAACATTAAAAATTTTTTATAAAATTTTAAATTTCTCAACGGAATAGTTTTGGGTTCATTTCGTTTTTAATAGCACTTGGCATCACGTTATATAGGTTCAATCCTCTGTAGAATAGTGATCTTTGCATGGTATTGTTCGATGGTCTCTGAAGCCTAAAATACGTGTTGTTTCTTAGGTTGTATGGTTGAACGTCCCCAACGTATCTTAGCTGTCCTACTAAATAATCAGGCACCTTTTCCATTTTAATTTTTTGAATAAAATCAATTGTATTTAGCTCTAATCATTGTTGTATGTTAATTCACTTAAAGGCCCATTTAGCCGACCGTAGAAATCGTAGATGTAAATGTATCGTAAATGTATCGTAAATGTAAATGTTGATGTGCTTATAGAACGCTAGAAAGGCCCCTTTCACATTCGGCAACTATACTTGCGCAAGTATAATTTTCATTTTCACTTATTTTCTTTGGAACTTGCTTCTATTTTCACATTCAGCAACTTTGTTAAGCAATTTTAATTTTCTTGTGCTCAAATTTGCTTAATTTGTTGACGTCAAAGCGGGTATATTAACGAATATAAAATTTTAACGAAATTAGACAACACGCCGAAGAAGAAATAAAAGACAATGTCAAAAACAAATAAATATCCCAAGCCAAGAATGACAGCAGAAACAGAATTGCCAAGTACAAGCAAGTCTGTACTCGAATCTCGGCAATTATTCCCCCTTCAACCCGACCTTTCCTCTCACACCAACAAACACAAGAATTGCGCAAGTATAGTTGCCGAATGTGAAAGGGGCCAAACCGTGTCATGTGTTTCGAATTAGAGATGATAGTTTAGTGTGTTTGCATGATTTATGGGTTTGTAGAAAAAGTACCCAAATTATATGAATGGTACCAAACATTTTTGTTAAGTATTAAATTGTTATAACTTTGATATTTCTATCAATAAAGTTTAAAAAATACATACTTATATATAAAAATCAATGAGTGTTCGAACTCACGGGCGATGTGTTAACACCTTTTTTTACACGGTACCTGTTCGATTTCTATGAACACAGACCCACAAACCCGGAGGTAGAGTTAATATAAAGTATTTAATGAAAAAGAACAGTTTATTGAATTTAATTTAACTTTTTTTATTGAATTTAATTTAACTTTTTTTATTTATATAAACCCACAAAAAACAAAGAGAATACAAAGCAACAGACAAATGTACGTACATACATTGTTATGTTTGTACATACATAAGCTACATACGTTGCTGTCTTGCTCATTTTTATATATGTACGTATAACTACGTCACTATTCTCTTTGCTATGCATAAGACAAAACCGAAGATCAACATAAAACACTTTTTTAATATTACTCCAAATTAATACTCCGAATTAAAACACTTAAATCTCCGCTCGCCGATATCGGATCGCCTTAATTTTTGGCCTAAACTTTTCGTCGAAACCCGCACTAGCGTTTTAATAAAAAAATTAATAAAATCGGCTATGAATTTCCGGAGAAAATCGCGTGGGAAAATTATATGAAAATCGCCCAATAATCACTTTCAATACCGACTGCCAAGCAACGAACAAACAAACGATGATTTACTCTTACATACCTTACACCTAACACTTGCGTATGTATTGAAACTGATAGTTTACTGCCCTAGAGGCGCGCGTATAGATGTTAACACATCAATAATTCAAAGTATGATATAATTTTGAACATCTTTATTTTTTATATTTACATAAAGTTATTTATATCATAATTATTTATATTACAATCTTTGTTTTAACTGTTATACTTTTTTTATTGTGAACGTGCTATAGGTTGAACGTATATACTTTACTTATTTACTTATGAACTGAGGAACGAAAGTATTTACATTTCTATTTATACCCTCGTTCTGTATATTTTGTTTACATATTTTGATTATTTTGCTTTGGGTCTGACCTTCAAACAATCATATCCTTATTTTAATTATTTTGTTTACATATTTTTGTTTTTCGCTTTGGGTCTGATCTTCAAACAATCCTATCCTTATTTTAATTATTTTGTTTACATATTTTTGTTTCGCTTTGGGTCTGATCTTCTTATTTCTAATATTATTTTCTTCGAAGCCATGTTATCTACCTGCCATTCTAACTCACTAGATTGTTGGCTGTATAAAAAAGTTTTGCATCAAATGCACACAAACTATTATAAAAATATCTTCTTACTTTTCATTAAAGAATTATTGACTCAAACAACTAAATTTATAAAATATTTTTTATATTCAAAGATTCACAGTTTAAAAGCTTAAAATATCAAAAACCCAAAAAATTACTAAAAAAAAGGGTTTTTGTGCCACATTTTCGTTTACTTTTGTATTTACCAACACTGGCTACATCTGTCACGTACGAGGTTACGTGAAATTCTATTTTCAACAGGTTCAGACGTTACGGCAACGTGACACCTCCAGTCGGCTAAGCGTTTGCATACATTCTCATATAACAGAAACGATCAGCTGATTCGGCTACATTTACATTTCTACATTTACGTTCGGCTAAGTGGGCCTTAATAAGTGTAGCCAACATACATACATGCATACATATGTATATGATGTATGTATATCTGTTACGTTTAAGTATTATTTTGTAGTTTTTGCAATCCTTCTATTTGTTGTTCTGAGCAGCACGTGTATAACCCGGTAGATCCAAATTTAAAATGTGGTTTAATCGTAGTATTATAAATGTTTATTGCTGTTATAATTGGTATTTTTTCCTAATACGCTTAAAAACCCCGTTTTTTCCCAATTTTTTTTAGATATATATTCAATATGTCCTTTAAATTTTAAGTCTTTGTCTATTAGAAAACCTAGGTATTTTATTTTATTAACTTTTTCTATTATTACATCGTTGATTTTAAATGTTGTATTACTGTTCATATTTATTTCCATTATTTTAGTTTTACTTTCGTTTAACTTTAATTTATTCGTTTTTAACCAATCACACAGGCCTGCAAATTGACAGTTTTTTTGGTGAATCGTATGTATTTTTGTGCGCTGAGTCCAAGTATGCCCTCAGTTTTTCTCCAACACGTAGGGATTTTCCGCAAAATGAGAATGAAAGTTATGCAAAACTCGCAGTACATATTGATAAAAAAACATTTTGAAATGAAAAAATACTAGTGGTTTATTCACATTTTTAAATACAATTTGATAAAAATAATATGTATTTACAATAAGGATTTATAATTCTTTATAACATCTATGTTTTTTCCGTTTGTGTGGGATGTCTGGAAGTTCTCTATGAAGCATTAAAGAGTAGTATCCCATCATATTCCTGGGTACCTCCGTTCCATTTCTTTGATGTCTTGGTGGAACTTCTCGCCCTGCTCTTCACTTACGACACCAAGGTTTTCTGGGAAATAACTCAAATGGGAGTTTAAAAAGGGAAGTTTCAAGCTCATGGAGCACCTGATTGTCTTTCATTAGTTTCCGAATGTCCGGTCCAACAAAAACACCCTCCTTTAACTTTGCCTCAGACAGTCCCGGGAATTTATTTATTTCACCATCTTTTGGCAATGCCTTGACAAACTGCTTCATCAGTTCAAGCTTTATGTGAAGAGGGGATAAAAGCAGTTTTTTTGGATCAATCAAAGACTCAAAGTGAACATTTTTTCCCCAACCTTCAAAATTCTCGTTGGCCACACTTTTTGGCTCCAGTGCTATTATACTAATTTTTATCATATTTCATAGTTTCTGATATAAAACTATGAAGCCGAATAGGAAAAAACAGCTTTTTTCGGCATATTCATAAATATACGCCTTAAGGTAGGTAATCCGCAGAAAAATTCATTTTGCGGATAGTCTCTACGGGCTTGAAAAAAAACTCGGGCCATTTCTAAACTCAGCGCACCAAAATACATAAGAATCACCCATTATTTGAAAGAACAAAAAATAATACAAGCCTATGTTAGATAACACGGGCGCATAGGTCAGACGTAGAATACGTTAGTCATTTTGCAATTAAAATATATGAATTAAATATAATTTTTGATAAATGATTTAAATCTATCTAACATATACGCATACAGCTGATAGCTAGTTATTAAGTTTTTGTAACATAAGTAGGCGTTTGCATGTATTAAAGTTAATTAATTTTAAATGGGATAAGTTATGTGTGATAAGTTATTTTATGTACATACATATGTACAGTATAATTTTTAGTAAAATAAGACAACAACAAAACCACCAAAATGAAAGACAATTATTTTATAGGGTATTTTTTATATGAAATTAAAATTTATTCTTTTATATTTACAATGATTGGTTTATGGTATGAAAAGTACGATATGTATGTGTGACAATTAATATCAATATTCTGCTGAAAACCATATCAATACATGTGAGTATACATCGCCAATCCTTTGTATTAATGTACATACACACACATTTACACGCTGCTCGCAGAAGTAAACAAACGACAGCAAAGATCTGTAAACTTTCAAGCACACACAAGTGTCCACGCTCCCCTTCCTTCATTTTATGTTCCCCCCCAAACGAACTAACAACCGACCGATCCAATAAAACGAAATGTACACACACACACACATTTAAACGCTGCTCGATAAATAAACAAAGCACAGCAAAGCCAAAATCATTTGATTTCACAACAACAACAAAAACAACAACGGCAATTACAAACCAACAACAACAGCGGCATGTACAAAAAAAGTCTAAAATATTATGCTATAAAATACATATTTCCTTAACTACATAAATCTTTTATATATAGACATATAATTTTTTTAATGTAATTCGAAACAAAACATATTACCAAAACTGAGTAACATATAAAAATTGCTAAAATATGTTTTAATATATACATAAGTAAAAGTGGGTGAAAGTTGACAAACATTTTCTCAAAATTTTGTGCTCCAGATCAACACCCCTACCTTACCGTATAACGTATTATACGTTAAAAAAATTTGTTGCAGACCTGTGTTATTTATATTATACATATCATTTGATAGATTAGGGTGACATATCTCCTCCGTGGCCGCTTCAGTGAAAATCAAAGTATCGTCGGCATCATGGGCGTAGCGAGGTATGGGCCTAGAGGCCCGTGGCACCCACCTAATTCTATAATAATTTCTTTTACATGCATACAATATAAAATTATTAAAAAATGCACAGGGTATTGTGGACGTATTGCTTTTTTCTATTCAAGAAAACACAGCCAATTTAGGAATAGAGATGTCTGTTCCAAGGATAGTCAGTCTCTCGTCAAACGCACCGTTCAAATCCCCCATTTTCATCACCTGCTGAATACTGGAAGCAATCTATATAGATTCCTTATATAGATTCTTTAATTTCATCACTGGACAGAAGATTTAATGAAGAGAATAGGCCAGCGTTTGCAATTCATTGTTTGCACCCGTCAAACATGCTTTCTTTGAAGCTGGAAGAGCTTAAAGATGCCACAAAAACGTTTGAGCATTTTTATGAGTTGGATGATTTAGAAGGAGAAATTGAGCTTTGGTATAATTCTTGGCAACAAAAAAAAAATGGGTAAAGACGAACTAGCCGACTTAGAGCTGGCGAGTATTTTGAAAGACGCTGGATTATTTTATCCAAATATAAGGAAGGCGTTATTAATTTCATTGCCACAGCCGTGCACTACTGCAACTGTTGAGCGGTCATTTAGCACTTTAAGGCGAGTAAAAACATGGTTGCGCTCCACAATGACTGAAGCTCCACGCAGATTACTCCTCAAATAGATCGAAGTTGTAATAATCATAAAAAATCATAATCATGAAAGATCATAATTTTCGTGGCACCACCCTATTTCATATCCTGGCTACGCCCTCGGTCGGCATATAGAACAATTTAACATTTTTCTAAAACTTTTTCCATATCATTGATGTATATAATAAATAGAAGCGCTCCTAATATTGAGCCTTGTGGTACACCAAAATCATTTATCGTAGCATTTGATAATGTGTCATTAACTTTTGCAAATTGCCTGCGTTTAGTTACATATGACTCAAACCATTTCAATTCATTGTCTTGAATTCCGGACTTATAAAGTTTTTGTAGTAGAATATCTCTATCGATTATTTCGAAAGCTCTTTTGAAATCTAGAAAAATCGCGATTATTTTATTATTCTTCTTCATAAATTTCCACTTATTTATAACATAGTTGTTTGCCATTTCAGATGAATATTTTTTTCGGAATACCGACTGAAATTTTGAAACTAGCTTGTGTTGTTCCATATATCCTTCTAATTGATTTTTAACAGTCTGTTCAATGACTTTTTAAAAAATTTTAACATATTTACTGGACGGTATTCTTCACATTTGTCTGTATTTTTAACTTTTTCTATTGGTGTAACTATTTGGGAAAATTCCAGTTTCTAGTGATTTGTTTATAACTTTTAGCATAATTTTACCTGCAGTGTTCCAGTTAAACGAAATCATATTGATTGTTAATCTATTGTAGTCTGGTTTTTTTATAGTCTTGCATATACTTTTAAGTTCTTTTAACGATATTGCACGGAATTTAAACTTTGAACTTATCACAAGTATTTTGTTTTCATATTACACATATTCGATGGAGTTTCTAATTTCTTTATTACCATCGACGAAGTAATTATTAAAATTTTCGGCTATTTGAAAATGGTCCTTATATTCTATATGATTAAATATTACACTTTTTATCATCTTTCTGGGTATTCTTAATACTAATTCTTTAATTTTTCTTCACATTTCTTTTTGGTCCTCTGCAATGTTTATTTTATCATTTATATATTTATTTTTCTCATTTTTGATTTTAACTTTGTATGAATTTCCACTTATTTTGTAGTTATTCCATGCTTCTTCGGTGTTTTCAAACATTGCGGATTGATATTTAGGTATCTTTTCCCTTTTCAACATTTTTAGATCGTTATCAAACTATTTATTATTTCCGTTTTTATTTATTTTCGTTTTAAAACAGAATCTTTGTATTGTTTTTTCAAATCATTATCGAAATTGTAAACACTATCGTTAAAGTCACTTTGTTCACCATAGCGTAAAAGTGATCTTATTTCGTTTGTGAAACTAGTTTTATTGCACTTAAATAATGTTATTTCTCTAGCTTGGTTTTCATGCTCAATATTGTCGCATTCGATAAAAATGTCTATAGATTCATGATCAGCTATTTTATTATTCACATTAATTTCTGCCGTAATAGATTCGTTATTAGTTATTATAGAGTCTATTAATTGTTTTGATCTTTTTGTTATTCTAATGTACTCATTTATTAAATGTTTAAGGCCGTTATCATGAAGTATGCTTTCCAATTTACACGTATAAGAATCCTGCTTCCAGTCAATATTGAAATCTCCAGCTATTAGAATATCAGTGTCGTTATCACATATTTCTTCTACAAAATCTCGGAATATATCACATATTTCTGATTTTGATCCCCTCGGTGATCTATATATTATACTATTATAATTGATGTTTTTTCATATTTTGCCATATACGCACGAATCTAGTATTTTGAGTCTTTAATTCTGTTGACTTTCCAATATTTTTGAAAGTATACTATTACTCCACCAGTTCTAGTTGAATTTGATAACGTGCTATAGTGGTCATGTTGTTTAATTTCGATTTCGCATTCTTCTATTTCACTAGTTTGATGTGTTTCGGTAAGTATTATAAAATCAGGTTTTTCAGTTTCTGCTGTTATATCCAGTTGATTGAAATTATTAGTTAAGCCCTGGATGTTGGTATATATCCCATATATCCTCTTTAATTGTTAGGCTGTTAAACCTATTCTTCTCTTTTTAAAATTTAACTTATTTTGGTACACTGGACATTCGCGGTTGTTTGTGGCATGATTTTCATCAAGCCCTAGATTTAGTCTTCTGATTTCTTTCATGCAGTTGGCACATTTCATGACTATTTCCTTAGCACTTTCTTTACTCTTCTGGTTTCCATGGCATTTATAGCATACATCCTCGTTCTTACATTCCGCCGCTTTATGGTTATAACCTTGACTTTTAAAACATTTCATTATACTTGTACCATCAAACACTCTGCATCTATCCCATCCAACATTAACTTTTTGAGCTGCTATTATCTTCGGATATGATTCTTTGTCTACGTTTAATTTTGCATTAAATGTTATTTTATTATATCTTTTCGTTTCAAATGTTTTAACTACTTCTAATTTACTATTTTTTGAAGTTTCATTTTGCTTTTATAGTTTTTCGATTAGTTCTCTATCATACATTATTTTAATAAAAATAAGTTTGATATCGTACTTTCAATTCCACTTTAAACTCAAAGCGAATGATTAAGAGGAGCTTCTGCTTTATTTAACTTTTGGAAATTTCCGAACTGTTTGGGGGCTATTGACGGAAAGCATATAGAATAAATATACGACACACATCTGTTATTTACGGTGGTAGTCATTGCCAACTGAGAATTTAATGGTTCATACTGTCCCAAATGGAAGAGCATCTTATGGGGTTTATTTAGTCAATTTAGAAGAGAACTAAGAACTAAGAGAAGACTTAAAAATTTCGAAACCAAAAACTTTTCCGGGATGTGATGACAAAATGCCGTTCGTATTTTTGGCTGACGATTCATTTTCACTATTAGAAAGTATTTAAAAAATTTAGAGCCACAACACGCTAAAAAAGGAGGAAATTAATTTTAACTATAAGCTTTCTCATGGCATTTTGTCATCTAGATTCAGAATTCTATTGCAAGCTTGGCCTCTTACTGTTTGTATAATTTTCTAAGAAAGCCAAATCAAAGAATATAATTTGAAGGTGGCTTTGGCGCCGAGTACGAGTATATAGAAACAGGTGTAATTAAATAAGGTGATTGGCGTAATGGCCGCAATCTTAAAAAACTACAACCCTTAACCTCAAGAAATGCATCCAAATGCAAAATTTATTCGGAAGAGGTTATTTATATTTTATCATTTTATTGTTTGTTATTGTCTTAGCTGCATTTCATTGGCGCTAACCAAATCATCAGTACTCTTCAACGAAATTATGTTTGAAACTCATATACTTTACAAAATTCAAAAAATACTGTATGAGAATTATATCATATCAATCAATCCTATTTTTCTATAATTGTTTGCTGTCTTGTGTTTGTATAAAACTACAAAAAAATTCCAAAAGTGTTTTAAAGAATGGGAGAGGGAATACAAATGGATCAAATTCGATTTAGAAACAAAGAGGACCATTTGTATTGTCTGTAAGCAATTATTAAATTTGCAGAAGAGACACTTAATTCGCTATTCTAAGACTGTTAAACATGTTTATAACTTTAAAATTTTTCTCAAAAAAATGTAGCAATAGCCGAAATAAAGCTTAATTTAGAAATATAAATTTTTTTTTTTTTTTTTTTTTTTTTTTTTTTTTTAATAATCTTTATTTACAATCTATCCTATTATTGAGGATAATAAGCAAATTAGATATAATAATATTTCAAGTTATTGTTGCTCTCCAGTGAAAACAACAACATTCATTCAATACATTTCCTTTTTCTCAATTATTTTAAAATTTAGATATTATACTAAAATAATCTTACATATCAATAAATATTTTAATAGTATATGTTAAATAAATGGTAAGTCAAGTATATGGTATCTCTTCAGTCTTCTCACTTCTTCAGTATCATCAAGTAGGGATATCGCTAGTGGGTTGCAGTGGAGAAATATAAATAAATAAAAATTTAATTCAGAAATATACCTACATTTGGCTATAATAAAATCTATTAATATTATATACATATGTATGTATGTATGTGTTTGCATATAGAATTAATATATTGATTTGCAATGTATTTAGCGCACAGGTAATAACATGTTTCCGCACAAAGTGAAAAAAATGTTGCAGCCTCATAATAGATGGAATACACACATTTCAACCGAAAGTGTTTGGTTATGGTACTGAGACATTTAAAAAAAATATAGGCGACACTCTTGACTTTTGCTTGGACCAGATAATGGAATGGCTGTAGCTATACTTGGAGTAATCAATGATAACCAAAAACGATTTTCAAATTATATTGACGTAAATAATTAGCTATACTCCTAAGGAGAAAAATTTGACATCTATTGCATACTGTGTGTGTTTGTCACTTAAATAACACAGTGCAACACGAAAAAAATAACCATATACGGACACCACTACTTGATAAAAGACTAAAAAAAAGACCCGTGTCTCCCAATTTTTCCCAAAGTCATGCACTTTTTTATGGGCCGCCAAAGATTTGGGGCCTCGGTATCATTTTCGCAAAAAAGTGATCATTTTCTCGGGCTCATATCTTGCAAACCGTTCCGAATTTCGATTTACTCTCTGAGGCAAACTTGTAGCTCTTGTCATAAAGAACAAAAGTTGCGAACATATAAAATCAAAAAAACTTCACCTTCCAGATAAAAATCGCAAAAAACTTAAAAAAATTCGATTTTTTTTACCTTTTTCTCTTGTTCAGGTCCATAGGTAGCAAACCGTTCAAAATTCAAGGAAACAATCAACTACAAAAATTTACCTAAGATCTCAATAAACAAATTTCTACAACATATAAACTTCCTGGGAATAATTCTGAACACCGTTTAGGTAGCGCTTAGGTAGCCGCAAAAGTGAAAAAAGGGAGCTACAAGTTTGTCTCAGAGAGTAAATCGAAATTCGGAACGGTTTGCAAGATATGAGCCCGAGAAAATGATCACTTTTTTGCGAAAATGATACCGAGGCCCCAAATCTTTGGCGGCCCATAAAAAAGTGCATGACTTTGGGAAAAATTGGGACACACGGGTCTTTTTTTAGTCTTTTATCACGTAGTGGTGTCCGTATATGGTTATTTTGCCACGACTTAAAAAATTACACACAGTGTAAACTAATCAATATTTCATCGATAACATGCATTCTGAACGGTGTAGAGCAGCTGTTTAGAAATATTTTTAAATATTTGAAGTGCGCAAAATGACTTTAAGAAACTTAAAAATATTTTCGACATTCCAAAATATAATCTTTTAAGACTTAATGATACCGATAGTTCGTTTCTATACATATTTCTCGCATTGTAAATTTTTTCACATGAAACAAGTGAATTGAAAGAAAAACTGTCTATGTTTGAAAAAAAGTTGATTTTTGTCACACAAGTGTTCTCATATCTTTACAATGCGAGAACTTTCTGTCATAAATATACGTTTTTAAACCCAGAAAGTGTTTCTGTAACAATATTTTGTGAAAAGTTTTATACAAGAACTGTCGAAATCAGCCGAAAACGTAAACAATAAACTACATACATAATTATAAAAAGACAAAAATTATTTGAATGTCTGTTTCTTTTATTTAATTTAAATAAAGCTGTTTACTTGTTATTAAGGCTGCCCTGTAATTTTTTAAAATTTAGTTTTATTTGTGATCTTATTTTGCTACCTTTTTAATTTTATTAACAATTTCAATATTTTTGGCGTGTTTGATAATTATTTTTTTATGATTTGTTTTCATTTGGCACTTGATACTGGAAATATTTCAGTAAAAAGCGTATCAGTCTTGTGACTATGAAATTTTTGGTTTCACTATTCATGCCAAAAGGTTTACGATGCGAATAATGCAGAAACGTATACGAAGACAATTTGAAGAAAAATGTACTTTCAATTTGTAAAAAATATGCGATATATCGGAAAGATTGTCGGTAACTATCAAAATCTATTTCAAATTTCCAACTTATATTCCAGAAATTATGAATGAATTAAATGCAAATTTTCAAAGTGAGAAATTAAAAATAATACATTTAGTTCCATGCAAAAAAGAAATTTTATTGGGAGTATTCAAAAGTTTCCTAAAGAAAGAATTTGTTATCGAAACAAACAGAAAACATTAAAATTATATTATGCATTAATGATACATTTAGTATGTACACAGACACATATATGTATATATATATATATATATATATATATATATATATATATATATATATATATATATATATATATATATTTTTTTTTTGCAGCTTTTTCTGAATTCAATAATGTAATTAAATTTAATTAATAAAAAAATTATATAAATTTGTGACACATATACTTACTTTACCTCATAAAGCTCTTTCGCTGAAAAAATTAAAAAAATTACATTCTTAAAAAATTTCCGGTGTGAGGGTCTATTGTTTAAATACTCCTCTGTAATTTGCCTTATTATGAGTATTATTGACTTGATCGTTCTCTTATTCAAACTAAGTAATGGACATTAACATAATTTGGTTCTTTAATTAATATATTATATTATTTCAACATATTAAACTAGAAAATAAACAACAAAAAATTAAATTTTGACGGTTTGCGAGTTTTTATTTACTTTTACGTCTTAAAATCACTTTTGATTTCTAATATTATTTGCAATATCATACGCAAATTTTTTACTCAGAGATATTGAAATCAAACTTTTAAATTTGTTGAAGAATTTCTGTTTGGAACAATGTGATCCCTATTTATAAAAGTATTCAAAACTATTATAATTTGTATTCTGTTACAAAATCACTAAATTTTTTACACTTTAATTATAATTGTTGTATAATTTTTATCTAGTTCGATCTAGAAAAGCTGCACTTTTTACCGAGTATTTTATTATTTAAATATGTACATACATACATATGTATGTGGCAATGTACATGTGTATATTTACTTGGCAAATTTCTGATTATATATACGTGCTTTCTTAATAAATCTGACGATAAATCTTTTAAAATGAAAAATAAACTTGTTATAACATGTAAAAAATATTTTAGAAACCTTTTCTGACAGTATCATGCATTTCAAACAAACAAAATGTCTGTTTTTGTTGTACTTATTGCCACCTTCTAAGATTATTTCACCACGTATTAGATATTTTTCGATTTCCAATGTTATAGTTGCCACACTGAAAAATAAACTTTGTGAAAATGTGACAGTTTGTCCGTTAAGGATGTTATTTTATTTTAAATTTCAAGTGTTCGTTGTATGTCCCAAGTGTTATTTATCTTCTCGAAAAAATTTTTTATTTGTTTTCATTCAAATGCAAATCGTGTTCCTGTAATTTTGTTCAAGCATTTAAACACATTTTGTCTATAATCAATTCATGTGCGATAATATCGTCAAAGTATGCATCAGGTTTAGGAATATCATGAATAATTCGCCTAATTACACGTTAAGCTAAGACTGTGTCGTTTTAATACTAACTTTTGACCATAAGGACGACTTGAAATGTCACGCCTGTTGACATGAATTGTCGATGTGTCATGTCTTTGTCCCGTGATAAAAATGTAAAGCTTGTCCCAGTTTCATCCTCAAAATTTTTCTACACTGCCGGAATTGGTTAGGCGAATGTCTACCGCATTCAATACTCCGTAGTGATGTACATCAATTATTTTATTTGCACATAACAAAAACCCGGTTTTTGAAATATCCGAAAAATAGCTTTTTTCTGAACCAGGTTTCGATTACGGTTTTGGCTCAAAAAACGGTTAATGGGGTTTTATAAAATACATGCGTTTTGGATTTTATTTTTAATTGTTTTATTGAAACAAAAACCATTGAACAATTTAACAGAAAAAAAGGAAATATATTTATGCATGTACATTGCACATACTGTACGAGTATATATATATATATATATATATATATATATATATATATATATATATATATATATATATGTATATATATATATATATATATATATACATATGTATATATATATATATATATAAGTTATTTAAGACACGAATTTGTGATCAAATATATGATCTTTAATAAAAGACGTGTTTTAAGTTTGAGAATATTTTCAATAATAATTATATTTTAATTGAAAAATATTGACAAAGCCAAAAAATAATTATAAGGTAACTTAATTTTGTAATCAAGAATTTTAACAAGTATGAACATTAAACAGAACGGCAAAAGTATGTTAACATTAAAATAAACAACTATTAATAACTATTTTTAACAATTAAAAATTACAAATGACAATATAATTAAATTGAAATACAAATTTGTTATTAATTATCAATTAACAATAATATTAAAAAATGGTACAACAACCTTATGTTAACTTCTCCCCCTCTTAAAAATAAAACGTCCTCGTTTTTAATATATTGGGAGTTTTAAATAAAACAAAAACAAAAGGAAGAAAAAAAAATATCAAAATGAATGGAAATTTCAGTTTACCTAATATTATCTTTATGAACTTGTTTGCCGTCAATAATTACTCTAGTACCTAAGTCATTTTCTACAACCTTCTCTAAATATACCTTATCAAACTTATTTCCCAACCTCCTATTTCGTCGCACAAAAACGGTATCTCCCGCATTAAATTTTCTATTATCAGTGACCGTCTTAATTCCAATCTTTGCCTGTGCAGCAATTAATCTTTCCCTTATGCTTCTTAGGCTCACAGGAACGGGAGATTGAAGAATATCAATGGGCTTTTTCCCCGTAACAGAATGTATAGTATTATTGTATCGGTATGTGGAAATAAGTATCAAGTCGGAAGTATCGGTCACATCATATTGCGATTTAATGCATCTGGCGATCTCAAGCAATGTTGAGTGGAACCTCTCAACCTGACCATTGCTTTCGCTATGTAAAGGCGGTACAAAAAATTGATCAATCCCAAAGAAATCCCTAAGCATATTTTTAATTGTATTTGATTGAAAAGACCTTTCATTATCAGAAACAATAAGCTTAGTATTTTTAAAACTATTAAGCATTTGTAAAAAACCATTTTTAACATCAATTATAGTTCTTGAAGCTATTGGAAGGGCAATCGCATATTTGGAAAATTTGTCGAGACAAGTAAGGAAATGAACTCCATTAGTTGAAAATATGTCTACGTGAAGTATCTGGCCAGGGAAATCTGGTATTGGCGATACTCCGATCGTTGGCTTTGCTGGTTTTCTATTGTACTTGTTTTCCAAACATATTCTGCAGTTTCCTATGATTGAATGAAGCATTTTCTTTATTTTAGGAAAAAAATATTCCGACGTTATTTGCTTGTAATTTTCATTTAAGGACCTATGGGCCCTGTTATGTTCTAAATGTAATGTCTCCAGTTGATCATTTTTGTTTGTCAAATCTATTACGATCTTCTCTGTGTGAATAAATTTAATTGATGGAAAGTGATCAAGAACTTCGTTTTGAATTTCTGCCAACGTGCTCAAATCACAGTATATTGCGTTTACTGCTCTAGGGCTTATACTGTTTTGCAGAGTTACCAAAAGTTGCCGAATACTGGTATAGTTTATAATATGTCTTTTATATTGTTGAAATAAAATTTTTGTTGTTTTGCTATCATCTGAAGATTTAGAAATAATTAATTGATTGGTAAATTGATTCACTGGAGCGGTGACCGATTTTATTGTTCTTGAATATGATATTTCACTATGAACTGTTTCCGAATCCGTTTCACTAAAATTGTTCATATATTGGCGAGACAAAGCGTCCGCCACAACATTTTCTTTACCAGGTTTGTAATGAAATTTTGGAGTAAAATCAGCTATAAATGCCTGCCATCGTTTTATTTTCGCATTTGGATTCTTATCAGAAGTTGCAAATGTTAAAGGCTGATGATCTGTAAATATTTCAATGTTCTTGACACCATATAGAAAATGCCGTAATTTTTGCAAAGACCAAACAATTGATAACAACTCACGTTCATTTGTTGCATAATTTTGTTCAGTCGAAGAGAGTGTGCGTGAAATCATTGTTATTGGTTTACCGTTTTGTGAGAGCACTGCTCCAATAGCGTTCGAGCTAGCATCAGTCGTCAATTCAAATGGCTTATTAAAATCGGGATGCAGAAGCAGTACATCCTCGGAAGCTAATATTCGCTTTACTTTTTCGAACGCATTGAGTGCTTCTTGGGACAAATTTATTTTAATACTTTTAGAAGTTTTCGCGTTAACATTTCCATTTTCTCCACGAAGGTATTTAGTCAGCGGTTTCACTATATCGGCATAATTTTTTATAAATCTTCTGTAATATCCAGCTAGACCAAGGAAGGATCTCAAAGCCCTTAGAGTCTTCGGCATTTGAAAATTCAGGATATCGTGAACTTTATCGGGCGAGGTTTTGATGCCTTTTCCCGAAACGACAAACCCGAGAAACTCTACTTCTTTTCTAAAAAATTTTGATTTTTCCGTTGATATTCGCATTCCAGCATTTGATAGTTTTTTCAATATTTCATCAACGTGAGCGATATGACTTTTTGCATTCTTCGAAAAAATTATTACATCATCCATGTAAACAAAACACGTTTTTCCAATTACGTCCCGCAAAATGTCATCTATAGCCCGTTGAAAGATACTAGGAGCATTTCTGAGCCCAAAAGGCAGGCGACAAAACTCATATTTTCCATTATTGACGCTGAAGGCTGTCTTACTCCTATCTTTTTCTGCCAAAGTAATTTGGTGAAAACCGGATTTTAAATCAAGTGTTGTAAAAAAGTTTGAATTGCCGAGATTTGACAAAATAACTGATATATCCGGCATGGGATATTTGTCTGGAATAGTAAAATCATTTATTTTCCTGAAATCTATAACCATTCGTAATTTTTGCCTTCCGTCTTTATCCACACCTTTTTTGTTAACAACGTGGATTGGCGAATTGTAGGGCGATGAAGATTTCCTTATTATGCCATCTTTTAAAAGGCTTTCTATTTCCTCATTTATGAATTCTGTTGCCGAAATAGGATACGGATAACTTCGAGAATAAATTGGTTCTTTTCTAGATAAATTTATGGTAGCTTCGACTTGAGTATTAGCTGGCAATGCCCTATTTGGATCAGCGAAAGCAATTGCGTTTCTCTGAATAAGCTTTTCGATTTCCTTGTCTAAATTTATAGAATCACACTCATCATCAATCTCAATTGAATTTACATGCTTACACAAAAAATGGTTAATTTCCTCTTTCCCTTTTTTATGAAAAAGTATACCAGACTTTACATCAATCAAAGCTTCAACTTTGCTCAAAAAGTCATAGCCAATAATTCCATCGAAAAAATTAAGGCATGGCAATAAAAAGAAAGTTGTTTTGTTATTAAGCAGGTGAATTTCACATTTTTCTTTAATAAGCGTTGATCCGTTTATGGATTTTATTCGAAATGGTTCAGAAACTGATTTAATTCCCTTAATAAAACTTAAGTTGCGAATATAATTTTTAGATGTGCCTGTGTCAACTAAAAGTTTAAGCTCTTGACCATTAGTGGTTTTCTTAACGATATATGGCAAGAGCGACCTTACACTAAAAAATTCAAGTTGTCAATTGCGTCTCCCTCAGATCCATTACGAGAAAAATCGTCAATTTCATACGCATCATCTTCTTCATTATTTTCGACGTAATTAATTCTTTGCAACTTCTGAACTGGAGACCTGCCGGAGTTGTTACTAGCATAATGACGTTTAAAATTATTTCCAAATGAAATTGGTTTTTGCTTACCGAAGTTTGTATTCAAGCTTTGCTGCTGGGGGTCTAATTCCTTTGAAAGTGGTATTGATTTTCTTAAGTAGGAAGTATTTTTATCTATTTCCATTGGTACGGGCGATTGATATAAGTTTTGGTTTTCGAATGCTATTCGCTGAGACGTATCTTCTTTGGCTGAGTTATAATTTGGGTAAAGTGTTTGCTGCATATTTCTGGAGCTAGCAAATGCGTTTGCAAATCTGTATCGTTCGTGATTTTGTTCGAGCTCCTGTGCTGTCGCTAGAGCAGTCGGCAAATCTGTTGGATTTGCAGAAAAGCAGATATCGCTTAATGGTTTACGAAGACCTGAAATAAATACGCGCAGCGCGTTAGCTCTTGCCCTTTCATTCAAAGCTTTAATAACTTCTTCTTTACCGGTATTAGCCATAAGAATTTTGTTTGTAATCAGAGTAAGATGCTTGTTAACTCTATCATAATATTCATTTATTGTCAACTTGCCTTGTCGCAAAACACTAAGCTCATTTTCTAACAAATATAGTGGTTTTTTATCAGAATAAGATTGGTCTAACCGAGCTAATATAGCTTCAAAATTGAAAACTGTGTTAAACGAACTCAAAGTGCAATTAGCTTCCCCCACTATCTTATTTCTTAAAATACCCATTGCAACATAATAAGTTTCTGACCCTTTCGTATAATAATTTATAGCAAATTTTGCAGATTCCCTCCATGCCGGATATTCCTCTGAATTTCCACTAAACTGAGGAAGCGATTTAATCAGATCCAAATTTATGTTTCCTGGAGCAGCATCAGGCTTAATTGTGACAGGGACTAAAGGTTCTACTTGAATTGGCTTTAATTGTTCGATGGCCCTAGTTAAGTCATTAATCTGATCTAAAATTTCTTTGTTACTAACCTCTATCGTAGATTCAACAATACTCATAACTTCATTTCTATTCATTATGATTATTTTTTTTCCTTTTATATTTAACAAAACTCTTAACAAAAAATAAAATTTGGTGTGTAAAATTTTATATGTGTGTAAGTAAAAGACAGATTAAAAAAAAATATATATAGATATAACTTAATATACCAATAAAATATAAAATTTATAACAATACTTAGCTAAATTCTTTAACATAAAGACTTCTATTTGGCAATTGGGTTGCACTGATTTATTCACAGCTGCAGTTGTTTATTCTGCCTTGAAGAATAAGTCATCTGGGGACCAAGATAATCCAATTATTTTCTTCTATTCTTGAACTCTTCAAATGCTGAATTTCTTTCATTGAAATACAAATTTGTTATTAATTATCAATTAACAATAATATTAAAAAATGGTACAACAACCTTATGTTAACTTATATATATATATATATATATATATATATATATATATATATATGTATATATATATATATATATATATATATACATATGTATATATATATATATATATATATATATATATATATATATATATATATATATATATATATATATATATATATATATATTTATGCATGTACATTGCACATACTGTACGAGTATATATAAGTATATATATATATATATATATATATATATATATATATATATATATATATATATATATATATATATATATATATATATATATATATATATATATATATATATATATATATATATATATATATATATATATATATATATATATATATATATATATGTACATGATCCTTTCACTCTTGGAGGGACCATAAGGCCATAACAAGATGGTTCCAATAATCTTCGGTTCGATGCTTGACTTCGTTCCACTTCATACGCAATCTCGACAGTTCTGTTGTCAGTTGCCGCTTCCAGGTATGCGCTGATCTCCCGACTCGTCAGCTTCCCGTTGGATTCCAATCTAGGAATTTTTTGGCAATATCATCGTCTGGTTTACGGAGGATGTGACCTATCCAACTCCATTTCCGCTTACTTATTTCTGTTGTAATAGGCTGCTGGTTTGCCTCCATCCAGAGCTGGTTGTTGGATATTGGCTTTTGTTGAGAAATACCTGAAGGCATTGTATGTCACGTGGTGCCGTGTTCCAGGCCTCGCATCCATATAACAAAGTGGATTTTATATTGGAGTTAAATAGTTTTATTTTCGTTTGTTTCGAAATATTAGATGATTTCCAATTTGGGTTTAACTGGGCAAATGCACACCGTGCCTTATTTATGCGACTGGATAAATCTGCTGCTGAGCCACTAGTTGTAAATTGGTTTTTTATTTATAAAACTTTTTCAAAATTTGACCTCAAGACGAAGAAAAATACCTTTTAGACAACATTGAAAATCATAGGTCAACAAATACAGCTTTATCGAATAAATTTATCATTTAAAATTTTTAGTTATTTTTTAATAATGAATTTTAATGAAACTTGGGACAGAAAAAACAATCTCAGTAAATGTTGAAGTTGGACAAATTGTCAAGCGGTATTTGTAAGCATCTTCTAACTTATTTGTAGTTTTTCTGCATTTATAAAATCGTCATATAATGACGAGTTTAATTCTAAACCCTTTTTGTGGTTTTGTATGCTTTTGATGGTATTATTTCAGTCCGAAATTAAGCTATTTTTGAATTATCAATACATGATCCTCAATCATCGAAATCTATTAAAATTGCATCTACGATTTTTAATTCAAATAAAAGGCGTATTAATTGAAAAGCAGATCCATGTAAATTTTGTGCAAGAGCTTTTTTAATCGAATTTAACAAGGACTCTTGTGTCATATGGTTTCCACAAAGCATCTGTCCAGTCTGATGTTAGTTTTGCTTCGTACCAGTTTCTTTAATCGGTTGTTGTTCGAGCTAAGTAGATGAATTGTCTGGAAAGAAGCTGCCATCTGTCGCTGCCTAGAAAAACACCGTGCGTATATTTTGTTGTGGTTATGAACCTTGATAATCAGTGATTCATACCTTTTTAATCAGTGGTGGGATTCATAACTTTCAGAGTGGACAGAAGCTATATTTATCAACAATAGCCGAGGTTTGCACTAACGGTTGTGTAATTCACTAACTTCGCTTCATCAACTTTGTTATAGTTTAATATAAGGTGGCATGTCTGTTAAAATAAGAGGAACAGAAAAAAAGAATGTATATCCACCAAGCAATGCATAATAATATTTTTGCATGAATTTCTTTAATTATGATCAATAAAAATAAATTATATAAGAAAATAATAAAAATAATATTGTGTATATAAACACGATTTTATAATTTTGCATATGTATTTGTTGTAGAATAACAGCTTACGCTATTTGCGAAAGAAGATGTGTTTCTACAGAACAGTTGACTTGAATCGTTTCAGTAACCACACAAAAATTATTGCCGTTTAGATAGCGCCAGTAAATGTCTTTAAAAATATTACTGAATAGCAAAGATAATTTTGCTGTTAAATTTTTTAATCAACTCAGCAATCTTTAAATAAAGTTACTGAATCAATTGCATTACAGGGGGTGGTGGTTGCCTGAATTTATCATGATGTTACTCTCTTTTCCTTGGGAAGAGGTGGTCGGGGTCTTCTTGGATGGATTTTTTTGCAGGGGGCTGTAGCCATTTAAAAAACCATGGTGGGAATTTTTTGTCCTCTGCCAGGGAACGAACCTGGGGCACTTGGTTTTATAGTTACTTGCATATACAACCAGATATAATTTTGCATGTGAGCATGTAATAAAAAAATTCTATAAATTACCATTTGACGTAATTTGTTTTATCATAAGAAAAAAAGTATTTTAGTTATTCATCAGGAACGTCAAAATTATTTTCCAGGAAAAACCAGTTAAAGGACACATAAAAACCGGCATGCCGTATTATTCGGAAATATAATTTATTCGAAATCGGTTAGTTTTCAGAAAAGCAAAAAAACCGGTTAAATGGGTTTCGGTTTCTGTTCTTGCATACTCTAGAAATAATCAAATGCGTGGAACGTGTTCTATAGCAAATTATGCGGAAAATTAGCTAATTTTAGGACGCTTGCATTTATGTAATAGGTTGACCACCGTCACTAAATTTTAATGTAAATCATGATATTTTAAAGATATTGATATATAGAGAATATAATTAACTAAATAGTAATCATGAAAAGAGTTTCTGCACTTACCTCTCTTCACTAAGTTTTCTCTTTCGTTGAATAAGGAACTGAAACTGGATACGAGCAATAACAACTCAACTCATCACAGACAACACAATAACAAGAATTACTCAGCATTCATATTATTGACTGTCAGTAGACGATTTGATGACTTCTGATATTGTTTTCATCTTCATCTACTTCTGTATAATCAGTTTAAAACGAGATCGTCCGGTAAAAGAACGTGTAAGGCGGTCGAACAAACCAAAGTTACATGCACATACAGGAAAATCGATTTGATTCAGACTCTCGGCATCCTATACGAAATTCATTCTATTGTATAGTTTTTACTTTTTCGTATAAAATGGAATTAAATTACGGACGGCTGCACTTGTATTTAAAAACTGGCTTTAATAGTTTGTGTTTTATTTAAGTAAATCATTTCAAAAATTTTTAAAGTTGTTGTAATTAAATGTGATAAATGTATACATGCATGTACGTACATACATAAATATTCAACAAAATATCCCAGTTCAACGAAAAAAAAAACATCTACTTAAACGTACAGAGAAATTATTATAAAAATAATCAAAATTCAAGTCGCAGTAATTATATTATATTAATATTAACATCAAAAATAATAAAACAAAATAAGATTGTGTATAAAAATATAAAATAAAATAAATGTAAGAAACAAACAAAAAATGTATTATATGTTCGAGTATGTGCATATTTATGTATGTAAATAGATATCGTTCTTTAATGCAACAACGACGTATCTC
This sequence comes from Germaria angustata, assembly GCA_963681545.1. Lineage (NCBI taxonomy): Eukaryota > Metazoa > Arthropoda > Insecta > Diptera > Tachinidae > Germaria > Germaria angustata. Next base: position 53,598,893 of record OY812999.1, on the reverse strand, counting down.
AAAAATCAAGACTTTTGAGTTATTGACATAAAAAAGTATTCCTCAATATCCTCTTAATATGTTGGAAAAAAATTCACAATCATATCTCAAGCTAAACCAAGGTTACACCATCTCCAAAACTCAATATTTATAAATTACACAATAAAGTGTTACCTGTATCCATTTCATAACTATGAAAATATCAGAATTATATCTGAAGATAAGCCGAAGTTATACTAAAAATTTTTGATGTGGAAGCTAAAACTTTACAAACTTCGATCGCATTTTGTCATGTGCACCGTTTTTTGAGATATGTCTATGTTGCATTAAAAGAGCGATATGTACTTACATATCGTCACCAAAAACTAAAAAGCGTGTTGTTCGAGACATGTACTATTCTATTCGTTCGTAGACAAATAAGAGGAGTTTTTTTTGCGTATATTCGCCAACTATTAGTGATATTTTTACGAAATAAAGTGTAGTGTTTTGATGATCAATTTATTGCAAACAAAAAAAAAATCTATTTTCGATCTAATTTAAAAAATTTAGCTATCTTGCAAGATACTTCTTTCTTTAATTAACTCTTACTTTTGTCTTTATTTTAATAAAAGGTCAAAACGACATAAGAGAAAATTATTAAAATAAAAACATATACTTAACACGAATTAACTCTACCAGGTGGTGTTAATAGAACAGCTGACTATGTTTGTTTTTTTTAGACCTTTAGTTTATAATGCTCTCTTTGCCCTCTCACAACAACAAAATACACATGAAGGCGAATTTATTAATGCGTCATTTCTATTAATGCGTCATGTATATAACAGGTGGCGCAAAGTATTGTCATAATCTGAACTGGCAGCCATTTTGTTATAAATGAAAGAAAAGTTATCTGCTTCTATATAATTTTATATTATATTCTATATAATTTTATATTATTTTGAGCCCCTTTTTTAAAAAGTTCTTTTTCAGATTTTATTTTGGCAGTAAACATCTTTTGTTGAAGTTTTGCATTTTAATCCAAACATCTCTTGCTTATAAAATTTATGAGTTGCATAGAACTGACAAAAAAATAGTTATCGAAGAAGGCCTTCGATTCGAGCTATTACGAAATTTTATGAAGAATTAGAAATAGCTACAAGGCGATTTTAATACCTAAATAAGATAAAAATAAAAGCTTTTAAGTGTTGGCTTTAATACTGACTTTTTTGTTATAGATTCGGCTTAGGTTCTGATTTTTTACGTATAAAGAGGATATTGAGAAATACTTTTTCCTCAGTAACGCAACGATTTTGATTATTTTAAATTGGACAATGTTGAATTCTAGTAGCGATATGTACATTTGTATGTATGTATGTGCCTTGCTTTTACAGCAATATCAAAATTATTCAATGCCAATTATAAATTCATTGTTGGACGAAGAAGTGAAAATCGATAAATCGAAATCTTGTAATTGAAATTCAATTATATATGTAAGTGCATGTTTTGGGAGTGTATCCTGAATAAAGCAGAGAAAAAAAAAAAAATTTGCGTTGCGGTTTTTGGGGAGTATTTATCCACCTACGCGATATCGTATTCAATGTGACAGATACTACTCGTAGATGATGGTCTGGAAAGGAAACTCTCCCAAATCTAGTCATAATCATACTGTAAAATCATTTGTTTTCCAAAATTATTTTATTTGTTGTTTGTTTAGCTCTTCACATGTCAACAATTCGCTGGTGCTAACCAACACGTCAGTGAACTTCAACCAATTTGAAACCATTGAAACTCATGTGTTTATACAAAAACCTTTAAATACAATACGAGAATTCTATCAAAGGTAATGATTACAGAATATATACTCACAGTGGGCTTAGAATGCTTTAATATTTACTAGCTGCACAACAATAAATTTTTATTCGATATCAATCTATTTTATTTTTCTTGCAACCAACAAAATATCAACATATAAACAACTAAACCCGCAACAACTAATAAATTTTTGTAACAATCATTATTCAAACGATTAGTTGGTAGAATATCCCGAATAAATTTCAATAGAAAAAACTCTAAAATACCATTTTTATTTCTTTTTTATACTTTTGAGATTTTGACTGCACACAATTTACAAAAAATAATTTTTTCTTTTCTTCTCATGGCCATTTTCACAATCTATGGTAAAACTTTAACTGCCGCTTAGGTGAAAATGTATTTCACAATTCATGTTTGATTATCCTTTAACTGACATATTTTAATTGCACGGGTGAAACATTTTTATGTGAAGAGGAATTTATGCAAAGCCTACAGCAACAACCAGGTAATGCCGTAGCTAAATATGCAAAAATACGTTGTTAATCATGTAGATACAAACAAATCGTGCTCTATTTTTCGTCCAATTGGTATTGTTATTAAGACTATACACGAAGGTAGCTCCCTAACTGTAATTAGCTATTATTGCAACAGTTAGTCGCATAGTTAAAAAAGAGGCAGTTTCAAAACTTTTGCAGAGGCAATTTCAAAACGCTCGCAATGCTATAATATTAGGGGATATTATGAAGACATATTTACATTTCGAAGTTTTCCAACAAAGTAATAAAAATCATGTTTTTTAATCCACTGCAGTCTAATAAGTCACATTACACCCTCAGTCTTAGACTCTTCTGACAATTACTGAAACTTTTATTAAAATTATGGAAATGCACCCTCTATATATATATATATATATATATATATATATATATATATATATATATATGTATATATATATATATATATATATATATATATATATATATATATGTCGGACGTATAAACAGTTTTCTATTATTACAACTTCACTTTGACCTTAAAGTAAACGATAAATTTAAAGCAAATTGATCCTGCCGGTAACTTTTATCGTGATGCTTCGACATTTGAAGGTTTCGCTAAGCTTCGACATTAAAAAAATTATCAATTAAAATTTCTTAATTTTTTGCATAGACATAAACCAAAATAATTTAAGAAATGAACCAATTTATATTTATTGGCAAATTTTAAGAAAAATTTATTTTATTTTAAAGGTAACAAAATTTTGTGAAATGTCATTCAATAGCTCACTTTAGACTTTAACTATCGGGAGCCTTAAAGGTTGAATTAAGTTGAAATAAGCTCAAAGCAATGTCACCGTTGAGATCAGCCACTGGGCAAAATTTCACTCATCTTGTTCAATTTTTCAAGAGATCATAGCATAATTAATTTCTGTTTTTTGATGTTATATGTATACTTATATAATATCATGGGATAGGGAGTGAATTCGTTTTTAAAAATGAACTCCAAATTTTTAAATCACGAAGACTTCCTTTGACTTTATGCAACTCGTGTAGTGCATTTTTATATTTGGCACAAACAGAAATTTGATTTAAAGTGTTGTTCAATTGGTTAAAACCGTTTTTTGTTGCCTACAATGGATGGAAAACATGATCTCAATTAAAATCAACTTAAGAACTCTCAAAGTATAATTTTTATATGACTATAAGTGTGGCCCAATTATATTCACACCTCGAACAAAAACGATGGGTGTTGTATTCAGTTCATGTTGCTTGTGATCTTCTGGATTGATTTTATTAAAAGAAAGGCGACTACATCGCAAGTGTTCTAATATTCAAGAAAATTTGTTCAGCAGTGTCGTAACCACTGCTGTTGTTAAAATTATAAATGTTCACTTGTATACTTGCGCTATAATATCTAAATTTTTATATAAATGTATGTATGTATGTACAATTATGTATGTATGTGTCCTACTACAAAAACTTTTGCTTTTTATAATTTTTTCATTTGAGTAAATATTAGATAAAAGTTCAAGAAACGGCTGCACTCACCACGTCCATTGAATGAATATCTTTTCAAGTTTAAACTTTATTTTCTCATTATAATATAATGAACGCTTTGTAGTTTTAGTTCCGTATTCATTATTATTTGAATCAGAATTAGTGCAATGTGATTGTGTCGCATTGCAGTTACCTTCCTGAATTTAAACTAATGAATAATGAATAGATGAATTTTATTTTGCTTCTTTAGACATTTACATTTAACACAAGAGTCTAGACAGCTTTTGTCAACAAGTTCAACATTGACTTGAATTATAAATAAAAGAACACTTTTATATATACAATCTTCCATAGTAATTTATTGAAAAAAATTTAAGTTGTTCTTAAGGAATGACATTTTTATTACTTCCAATACATTTCTTTTTTGCACTTTTTCGACTTCCTCTGAAGTTAAGGTGACAACATCTCGATTATATTGAAAAGGTAATCAGAAGAAGTTACAGAGGACGACTGCATATCGGTTGATTCATGCCATAAATTTTTGTTCGCAAATTTTGGGCATGAAGCGTGTGGCAGTGAAGTTCGTTCCGAAATTGCTGAATTAAAAAAAAACCTCACATGGGAATCGCTCAGCATTTGTTGAATGACGTTAATGACGATTCAGATTTCCTTAAAAGGGTCATAACTGGTGACGAATCATGTGTACATGGTTATAACATCGAAACCAAAGTCCAATCGACCCAATGGAAGAGACAAGTTCGATCAACTGTCAAGGTTGTGTTCACGGTTTTCTGCGATCACCATGGAGTAGTGCATCATGAGTTCTTGCCATATGGTCGTACAGTTAATAGGGAGAATTATCTGCAACTGCTCATTCGTCATTGCTTGTTTGTAATTTTTTTGGTCGAAGAAAATACCGTAATCATGCCTTAACAACCGTATTCACCATTTTTGGTCCCTCCGCCTTTTTCCTGTTCCCAAAATTGAAGACACCCATGAAACGACGGCGTTTTGCGACGATTGAGGAGATAAAAACCGAATCGCTGAGAGAGTCCAAGGCCATACCAAAAAGTGAATATCAGAACCGCTTCGAGGATTAAAAAAAATATGTTGGCACAAGTGTATTTTATCTCCGAGGGATAAAATAGAAATTTATGAATAAATAAATATTTTTTGAGAAAAATTAAAATTCACCTTTTATATTCAACAGACCTCGTATAACAACGAAATTTTTTTATACACAATATAATGTAAAATATATTATGGAAGAGCATTTAAAGTATTTCGAAGAAATTGTTTTTCATAACAACTTGAACAGGACTTCAGATACAACTAACAACGTCGAAAAAAAGAAAACGTCTTCAATGATGTGCGTTAAAGTTATTGAAACAGATCCAGCCAAAGCCGGGACCGTTTTGACCTACATAGCACATATTGCACAACTGATATAGGTATTTTATCATAAACTGAATTATAAGCAATTAATTGTCTCTTTGTAAAGGTTGGTCCAACCAAAATGCCCAATAGTAATTGTAAAAAAAAAAAAAACTTTTCAGAGAGTTATTTTAATATTTTTTATTATGATAAAAGAAACTACAATTATTCACAATTATTTGTGAAACAAAATATCGGCCAATGCTCGCCACTGCTTCGGTGGCATACCTTTATCCGATGGACCATATTTTTAATGACTATGACACATAATTGAGGTTCAGTGTCGTTAATGTGTCGAATTATCTCATCTTTTACCTCTTGAGTTGTTCTTGGCTTATTGACGTACACTTTTTCTTTTAAATGGTGGTTGGACCACCCTTTATTATGCTTTATTTATATATGGATACATACTTTTTTTAATAATTTAAACTGCATTTTTATATGCTTAACTAATTGATATACATATTTAAGTCATTTCTACATAATATTGTAAAAACTTATTTCAATTTAACCGTAGCTGAAAGTAGCGCCATCTAGACGTCAACGGGAAAACAGTAATAATAAGAGTATAAATACGACTGTTAGAATAGAGCACAACTATAGTATTTATGGTGTAAGAACGCCATATACGAATGATTTTTCAGGCGCATGTGTGTGAATGTGTGTTCATAGGCACAGTTATAAAAAGCGGTGTCATTGCAATTAAAATGAGCAGTCAGTTGACAGAAGATCTGAGGGCAACAGTTAGTTTGGTTAGGAATTTTCAAAATCCGCAAAGTTGTCTGTAATCGCCGATATTTAACCACGAGAGTAGGTTTATCCAGTAGAGGGCGCGCTGCTGAAAATTTTTCCAAATCTCCAAGGTATTCTCTGCTGTCATTTTTCCTTGGCTCTGATGATCTCTACCTGTGTACAGTATTTTGACGCAGATTTCTCAAATTCCCCAAGATCGCCCATATGGATAGAGCGCTACTATAATCAACCTGTGTGGAATACTTTGTCGCGGAATTGTCATACGGAAGAGTGCTGCCGTCGGATTGAGCAAATATATGAATTTTAGCACTTGATGACTGAAGTAGTATTGAATATTTAACTTTCGATTAATAATGAATATACGATTTAAAACGTAAATCACTTGTGCTTTTACTCACGTATCGACTTTGGACGCGACTAGGGTTACCGCAGCAACCAGGATTAATTTGTGTCGTTACAACTACTTCCGAACCAAAGCTTATGGAAGAATTAAAAAAAATATAAAATTTCAACTAAACAACGTAAAGTCAATTGAAAGAAATTAAGAGAAATGTACAAAGGACAAAGTTATTCGGATGTTATTCCTTCTGGTTCCTGACAAAAGGTTGCGTAGCTTGCGAATTTTTTTTATTTATTGTTTCTCGCGAAAAATCTAACTCCAAATTGGCGAATTCTTAGTAGTGATAACCGCGTGATGTCAAAAAGCCACAAAGCTGCTTGGTTGGGCGATCCAGACAGTAATTTTATATATCCAAAACGGGAGGTCACTCAACGTGGAAATTAGTATTTAAAAATCTCCATCGTTGTCCAGATGTGCGAGTTGAAAACAGCAATCATTGCCGAAAAAAAACACTTAGCATCTCCTTGCAACGCTCACCATTTATGATTACGGTGGTGCCGTCGCACAGTGGCTGAAAATCGTTTTTCATTGGCCAAAAGTCGAATTTTTTTTGTCACCGATTTTTAAAATTTTTACGCCATTTTGGAGCTAATATATCCATATTAAGGTAGCCAAAAAATTAGGTTAAACTATTGATAATTGTGGGCGTGGCATGCTGTCAAACTCAACTGTTTTTGTTATTTCAGAAAAAGGTGTTTTTTTTATCAGTTTTTTGGCAAAAATAAATGGTTACTACTTTTTTATAATGTTGGTAGGATTATAGTCTTTAGTTGTTGTAAACGGTTACCGCTCTAGCGTTTAATATTAGAGGCGTTATGAAATATTTATGAAACTACTACATTTTTCTGAAATTTAAAATTTAGTGGAATAGAACTTCTAGGGAACAAGAAACGTATACCACCCGAAGAAAGGCGAAGGTGTCTTCTTTAACCCTATACATACATACTTTTGCACCCGCCACGACCCGCCGGTAAAACACTTTTTTAATTTTAATGAAATTACTCTAAAAAAATTCAAATTACGATAATTAATGCCCCTATTGCGGTTCACCACTTTTGTGCCATTTGGCTATTCAGTTGTGTATCTGTTTTTTCATGGTATTGCCGTCCTCAACTTTGGAAAAGTTTGGTCGTAAAAAAAGTTGAATACACACAACTGTTTATTTGTAGATGTGTCATTATCAGTTACAGTGAAATTTTTTTAAAAGCGGTGAAAATTGAGAAATCGTAAGTATCAATTTTTGTAATAAAATTTTTGCAATTTTTAAACACTTATTAGTTTGAAAATAAGAACGAAATCGCAATTTGAACGACTTGTCCAGATTATGGAGAGGAATCCGGAAATTGCTCGGGGAAAACCGAAGTTTGATGCAACGAAAAATACGCCCAAGGAGTTATGGGAAGAGTTTTCTGTAAAATTAAATAGTTTGGGACCGCCGACAAGAACATTTTAAGAATGGCAACGTGTAAGTGTGTCAATAAAATAATATTGAACAGTTATAATATTTTTAATATAATTGTAATCTTGCACAGGTTTGGATCCACTATAAAGCAAGCATTAAGAAAAAACTTGCAAACAATAAAAGAAACACTCAAGCGACAGGTTGAGGCCCATCACAAGAAATCCCATTAAATAGCCTTGAGGATACTGTTTCACAACTCTTGTCTTTGCAAGAGCAAGTGGCACCATCTGGCCATGTTTTTGGCGTTGAGAACGCTGCAGCATCAACTGACAATTCTACTGAGTCAGTTGAACAAGCAATACAGCCAGCAAATCTACCAACAACTACCCCAATCAGAAGAAGTAATCAGGTACTAGAAAGCGAGCGTCTTGAGTTATTAAGGAAACAGGCAGTAACTCTGAATGAAATTCTACAAACATTAAAAAAATTAGAAAAAAACAGCTATAGAAACTGCGAGATCAACAAAAAGATGCTTGAAATTAAAAAAAAAAAAATTGCATTGTTGGAACGATAAGCAAATGAGGCTACTGATCTCCACAATCTTAAGGTGGAGTGCGATAAATTAAAAATAGAAAAACTTAAGAATAAATTGAAAAATTAATAATATTTTATTGTTTGCTGTTGTAGATACATTTCATTTTATTTTTTGATATATTAAAATTCACAATAAGTGGTATTATTTTTTTTTAAGAATTACAAGTTTTTAAGTATATGTACAGAATTCTTTTTTTAACCTTTTAAGATTCAATTAACAAATTGTTTCACAATAAATAAAATATTTTATACTTTTTATTCCCACAACAGTTAAAAAAACACATTTAGTTTAATTTTCTTCAAATTTCACTTGTCAAACGTGATATTTAAAGTTGGCAGTTCGATATTTTAGGTTGGCAACTTTATGACAAACTTAACTAAAAACAGTTGTGTATGGCAAGAACTAAAATGAGTTTGGTTGCGCATAAGTTGGGTTTACTCTTACACGACCAAACTGAGTTGAGTGGAGAACCGCAATAGGGGCATTAAACAGACCTATAATTACTCGTATACAATGGTGTATTAAATTTTCACTTTTTTGACTAAAGGTTTATTTTGATCAGCAAAAAAATCAGTCATAAAAATATCACAATAGGTTCTACAGTCAACATATGATCTCTTTCTAATATAACTGTTAGGCTCAGCCAAAGTCATAAACAATTTTATAATAATAATTGCGACATTAAATCACTAAAGATAAAAAGAACCCCATATTGGGGAAATACTAATTAGTTTTACCTGATATTAAGGTCTGGATAACAAGTGCAGTTTTGTTCAATTTAAGTACCACCTGCTATGAAATTGAAGATCAATGTGTGAATAACATGTATCTAAAAATGTATAAAACTACGGATTCGATAAGGGATTACTCAATAATAAGTTAATCCTTTACGTGCACGTACGTATATTTGCAAGTGATAAATCATAACAGACTCAAATAAAAATATTCAGAAAAATATGGAGAGCTTCGGTTATAAAGAACTGGCCGAAGAGTATTTTAGAAATAAAAACCAGGAAAATGTTTTTAGTTACGTTAAAATAAAATTAAACATAAATTCGTGTAGCACCGAAATACAAGAGCAATTATCTAACTTTGTAACAGTGTTAAAAAACGCTACAATGAAGTTAGCTACAGTAAACAAAAGTTTTATATAAAAAGTGAAAAGTGGTTAGAAGGGCAACTTACTGTCGCTGCAGAAACAGCAAAGCAAGATAAGGTTGGAAAACCACGCAAATCATTGGACAACTGCAGCGATATATCTAAGAGGCAGAAACTTAAAGATGTTAACGATGCAATTGGTTGTACAAATATAAAAGAATCTTTCCTGCATCAATTACGATCACAGAACCAATTAACAAAAGTGGATATCATTGAAAAAGTTATTAAAGCTAGTCCAGTGAGAACAAAACGAATTCTTAAAAGTATACCAACTCCGAGCGATGCAATACAGTACACAAATGAGGAGGAATTAGCCTTATTTCTGGATTTGAAATTAACAAAACAGCAATATATTAAGCTCAGATTGCGTGCGATTGAAAAGGGCTCAAATATCTATCCACCATATCATCACATAACTGCTGCTAAAATGGACTGTTTGCCATCAAAGGATACTATTACAATCACACCAATTTCGGCAGAGGTACAACTACAATCTCTACTTGATCACACAGCCGAACGCTTGCTACAATCAATACCAGGAAATGCGTTAAAGATGTGGAATCATTTGTACATTGCGATTGAAAAAGATTTTGGAAGATTTAGAGCCTTCGACTAGTACAACGCAAACAATGGATATTTGGAAACATGAGACACCATCTTCTACGAAATACTGCAGGCCAATCAAATTTGAATTCAAAAAGAAACTCGTGATGCCATTAACAAAGAAATAAGTGATATCAAGGCCCAAATTGCAACACTACAGCCATTACAATTACAGTTAGATGGGCAGCAAATTGAAGTAAGGTGCCAATTAGTCCTTACCATGATAGATGGAAAAGTAGGTCAGGCTTTGACTAACACGAAGGCTGCATCCAGCTGCATTATATGCCAAGCAGCATCAACCCAATTAAAACAAGTTCTGACAAAATCATTAGATAATACCGATGCATATGAATTTGGATTATCACCACTACATGCAATAGTACGACTTATGGAACATATACTAAAAATCATGCCCTTATTGCGGTTCACCACTCAACTCAGTTTGGTCGTGTAGAGTCAACCCAACTTATGCACAACCAACCTCATTTTAGTTATTGTGTATCGCAATAACTAAAGTGAGTGTGGTTGTGCATAAGTTGGGTTGACTCTCACACGACCAAACTGAGTTGAGTGGTGAACCGCAATAGGGGCATCAGTTATACTTTGGATTTCGGGTCTTCAGGATCCATTAGAAACAATGAAACCAACAAAGAGTTAAGAAGTTCAAAAAAGAAACATGTTCAAGATGAATATCGCAAAATTGGATTGATTATAGATCAGCCAAAACAAGGGTCAGGCAATACCGCACGAAGATTCTTTTCAGATTCAGAAACAGCATCTGAAATAACAGGAGTAGATTTAGGCCTTATTTTCAGATTTAAAATAATCCTAGAAGTACTTGCGTGCAATGAAGAAATTGACTCTAAACAATTTGGAGATTATGATAAGGAAACTGCAAAAATATATACAACCAACTACCCATGGAGAAATATGTCTGCAACAGTTCACAAAATCCTTTATCATGGAGAAGATATCATTAAATATCATTTGGTGCCACTTGGAGATCTATCAGAGGAGGCTCAGGAAAAAAGGAACAAGGATTACAGATTTTATAGAGAGCACAATACTAGAAAAATTTCACAAAATTCCACAAATGAAGATCTATTTAATATATTATTGGCAACGTCAGATCCGTTTATCTCCAATATTCGAAATAAATGGAAAATGGAACATCGGGATTTAGATGAAAAAGCCAAGGAACTACTAAAGAACAGAAATAGCACAGAGCAAAATATAGAATATTTGCAATCAATATTTGTGTCAAATGAATAATAATTATAATTGCCTTTCATTGTTATTTAAGTACGACAAACATAGTATTAGTAAAAATAATTATAAACAGAACCTACTTTGACAGCAAAAATTAAAATTTTTTCTGTGCTAACAGCAAAATCTACAGTTAATTTTTTCTGAGTGTAAACATTTTTTGAGTGTAAAATTTTTTTTGAGTGTAACACTAAAAAAAATCCATTATCACAAAAAATAATTATAATTATTATTAAGTTCCAAATATAAAATTTTTTAATATGTAAATAAAAAAATAAACCCATATTTCACTCCAAAAGTTAAAAAAAATCAAAAGTTCAACTTTGACCTAGAAGTCCTTAAAAAGTCCTCAATCAATTTTAATGTAATTAAAACTGAGTCAAGCTGAACTAAATATCTATGAATTAAAAAAATTACTTCAATATTTTGATCTGTTCAAAAGTTACAGAATTTTTTGACAATGAAAAACGATTTTCAGCCACTGTGCGTCAGTGTCTTAAAAAATGATCAATCAGTGTTCACTGCAAATGCCGCACCAAACAGCCACTTTGATGGGATCCAGAGGCTCTACAAACATTTCATGTCAATTCTCTGCGCCCCAGAAACTTAAATGGAAATGGACTTTGTCGCTCATTATGATTTTTGATACGAAATTAGCCTCTTCTTGCACCGAGTTTAAGAGAGTAAGTTAACCTTGTCCGACGGTCAGCAGACAGCAATTCGTGAACAGTTTGCACTTTGTAGAGGAATACTTTCAAATCTAATTGTGTTGATGTTCGTGGATTGTTTCTGACGTTGTCCTCAACAAGCAAGTTTGGTGAAGAAATATATGATAATACATATCAATATAATAATAGCGTACAATTTTTTTGGGGTTTTGAGAAAATCGAGTTTAAAGTTTTTGTCAAATCGGATGTCCATTAAAACGTCAATATCGCCGTAAATAAAAATTCTTCATAGTGGATTTTTCGACGAATACATAATACCGTTTCTTGTCTTTAAATTGACCAAGTTTTTTTATTCTACGCATCCTTTAAGACCATTATTATGTCATTTAAAGCGCAAGTCCTCCATATAGGCTATTTTATTTTTTAAGGAATTCGTATGATGTATCTGATACACTATTTTATTTTGTATGGTATGCGCTGTTTTATTAAATAATTTTACGGTATTTTTATTTAAATTTTGATCTCATAAATATCAATTTATAACATAGTGGCACATATTCATTACTTTCCAATTTGGGTTATTATAAACAAAAAATTATGATAAATTAAGGTGTACATTACGTAAATCAAAAATAACTAGAAATTCATTCGTCTTCTTTCATTTCCTCTGCTACGTCTGGCTCATCTAAACAATTTCGCTTCTTTCCAACTTGTAGGTTAGGTTAAGTTAGGTTGATTGAAGGGGTGTGATGGCCCATGTCATACGACATACACTTAAGCCAGTGAAGGCTTGTTGTGCGCTCCCTTTAATATCAGACACAAACTGCCAGAGTTCTGTGGCAGGATTCGAACCTTGGACGTCTAGTACACTACCTACTAGTCTACGAAGGTCTAACTTGTAAGTTAAAAAAAATGACTGCGAGCCACGAGGAATTACATTCTTTTTGCACACATTTTGGAGATCATTCAGCTTTTGATTACAAATTGGGCAGCTCTTTATTGTATTTTCCAGTAAACGAAAAGTTGATCACCTCTTTTGTTTTTCGCGTTTCTCCAATATCAATTACTTTCAAGTCTCCATCCCATTCCTCCTTGTATAATAAATGTTTTCGTTGATTTTTGTTCACTTGGAGGAATTTAAGATTAAGCTAATTAACCGAGTCATTTTTTATATGTTTTCTTAAGGGTATGGCCTAACCTCGAAAACATGGCTTTGAGATCAATCATATCATATGTGTTGAAGCCTCTCTACAGCATAGGGGTTTTACCGTCTTGCCAGTCTCATTATAGTTGGCCATTCTTCCGGCGAATAGACGCATATACTCCTCTTCGCACATTCTATTGCAGAGTGCATCGAATCTGCCTCCATTTGTGTGTGTCCGCTTTGGAGATACTTAATTATTATGGAATTTAGCTTCAAAGTATTATTGGTATAAATCAATAGTGTAGCAATGAACCTGTTTCTGTTCTGTCCCCGATTCTATTGATCGGAAATAATTCAGAGTTAGACGTGACTAGACCCAAACAATATTTCTCAAAAGCTGTTTGCTGTACTCACCTTTCTCTTCCGCGTAAGTATATTTCTAACATTTTCATTCTTGTTATTGATATAAGTATCACCACAGTGTGCGATTTCTTCTAAAACTATATCTGCTGTCTTTATCACTGAATTATCTAATTCATCTGCCAAAGCCTGTGCATCATCAATCGAATCGGGGATATACTCGTCCGACGATCCTGCAGAGAAGTTTGTACCATTCTCATCATCTGTTTCACGTATCTCTATGTCCGACGATCCCACAGCGAAATCAGACTCATCAGTCTTTGGACCAATTTCCACAACTACTGGTGGCTTTGTGTCACAGCCTGTTGATATTTACCTTACTCACTTCACTTACATTATATAATAGAAGATACTCATTCAGACGTTTCAAACCCATATTTTTAATGAACAAACTTTCTCTGCGAACTGAAATTTGAAATGACTACAATATTTCCTTGGCGTTCATGTAGTCAAAACGACGTAAACATCGCATAGGCTACTATTCTTATCAATTGTTGATAAAACTTTCGAATCTGTATTGAAAATAAAACAGCTTATGTGGGGTATAGAAATGGTCGGAATAAAATTATTTCTCAAACAATAGTGTATATTATTATAAGTTACTAGCGGACCAGGCGAATTTCGCCTCGCCCTAATTTTAAACCTTCAGACAAACCTTCTATTTTTTCATTTAAAAAGCCATTAAGGAATAATTTCAAACAAAATTTCATACAAAAACTCGATTTTCGATTTTTCCAATTTTCCGACTTTTCCGGAGGGATTTTCCAAAATTTTCTTCCATAAAAACCTTCTCCTCGCAAAAACGAACAACTGACAAAAAGTTTAACAGAAATCGGCCAAGCCGTTCTCATTTTATTAATTATTGGATTTTGCCACGCCCCTCCGCCCACAGACCGAAAATAAAAAGTCGGACTTCACAGTGTCAGTTGGGAAGGTTCCCTGAAAATTTCGTCAAAATCGGCCCAGCCGTTTTGGAGCCATTACGTTACATACTTACTTACATACATACATACATACATACATACATACATACATACATACATACATACACACATCCTATTTTATATATGTATATAGAAGATTTTATGAGTTAAAGTTTTGCTAAATTGTATTTATTTCTACAGGCTAAAACAGAGTATAATGCGTATACACTATTATTCTTTTAACAACTTTGGAGTGGGAATTTCAAGTAAAATAGCGCATATGAGCTTACACACTTATTGAAGGAAATTTTTGAACAAGAAATTATACACTATTTTTTCCAGTGACATTTTGAGCCACATTCTGGAAGTAGAATTTGACGAAATTTTGACCAGACATAGAATCAATGATGGAGATTCTAAATATGCAATAAAAAAATAATGGCGTATGAGCACATACGCTATTGTTATATTGAGGGGACGATGTATGATGTATGATGATATGTATGTAGTATTTAAAACCCAACACAACAAAAGCGAAAAAGCTATGAACTTTTCGCTGAAGTGCTTGTGGTCCGGAGAAAAGAGCATGAGGAACGTTAGACCTTCAGCATTATGAAGTATGAAAACTTTTTGGAATGCTGAAAGAAAAATTTTGAGCGTATGCAAGATAGTTAAGTTGACGATATTCAGCTGAAAACAATGCAAAACAAAAACTTTTATTCATTTATTTTATTTGCATTTTTAAAGATTAAAAAAAATTACATAAAACTAAAATGTTTATATGTAGGTCATTTTTAGTAATCACTATTAATTTCTTAAACGAAATGATAAAAAATAGTTTTAATGTCTCAAATTCAATGTATCAATATTGTCGTCAGTTAATTTTTCAAATTAAAGGCTAGTGAAAAAATTATATCTGTTTTTTTACCATCAAAAGCAGTAACTGGTTTCTATTAGTTCTGAGCAGTTCTTTCATCGAAAAAATAAGTTTTTTGAAAAATGTTTTATAAAATAATAAAATCAGTTTTATGAAAACTGTTTTTTTCTTTTTTTTTCGATTCGAAAAGTTCTCACATCAGTTACAGAAACGAGGTACAGATTAATGAGAGGTGTATGAAAACAAACCAAACGTTTCCAGCAAAGACACATTTTTCATATTTCGTGCAAAGATACATTTTTTATCGTCTTGTACATGAGCAAAAGAATTGAGTTTTTACTGATCTGGTTTTATTGATATATGTAAGTACCACAACAATCGTACAATTGCGAACAACACAAAATCTGATACGCATTTGTTTGATTTATTGGTTTAATTCCTGATTGATTTTCATGATGTAAGGGTCATTCATTAAGCGATTCTTATCTTTAAATTTAAATGAAATAAAATGTGTGTAAAATTCCATTGAAATCCTTGCGGCTTATTCGCATAGAAAACCCCGCAAGAAATAATCTAACGGAGTCAAATCGCACGATCAAGGTGACCGGTTTACATCACTTCCACGTGAGATGACCATTTCCACAAATCGCTCGTGCAGAATACCTTTGTGGTACGTAGCCCCGTCCTAGTTGGTTATCATCGATCTTTAGCGCCCGCCATTAACTTAGATGCCCTGGCCAAAGTATTTATTTGTAAACTGACTTTAATGATTTTTTTCTTTGAAGTAATTAAAAAAAAAAACAGACAGAGACAAAACATGATAAGAGTGTCGTAGTAACTCCAATAGTTTAAGTTCAGTATCACTGTTCATATTTTCGGCCTGATTTTTCTCGTTTTTGTCCCCTAATTTTTTATTTTCTATTTTATTTAATTTTTTTTGTAGTTTTGTAAAGCCTACAAAATAAGGCGCGAAAAAATCATTTTAATATCTTAAAAAATTCTAGTAGTAAAATACGTTTCAAAAATATAAAAATCACACAAATCGTATTTTGTTTAATTATTTTGTTTTTTTTATTATAAAATAAAGTGACTTTCGTAGACTAGTAGGTAGTGTACTAGACTCGTAGTGCGAAGGTCCCAGGTTCGAATCCTGCCACAGAACTCTGGCAGTTTGTGTCTGATAATTAAAGGAAGCGTACAACAAGCCTTCACTGGCTTAAGTGTATGTCGTATGACATGGGCTATCACACCCCTCCAATCAACCTAACCTAACCTAACGTATTATAAAATATATAAAAAATTTATTATACATATGGTGTGAAATCATATGCGGACCACATAATTTGTGACTACACCAATGACTTATTTGCATTTAGACCCCTTTCACACACATCAAGTTTTCTTGATCAAGTTTCAATTCAGCTGGGAGAGCGATAGGGAGAGTATGTATTCTTTTCTTTATCTCTCTCCCAGCTGAATTGAAACTTGATCAAGAAAACTTGATGTGTGTGAAACAGGACTTAATATTAGTCCCCTTTCACACACATCAGGTTTTCTTGATCAAGTTTTTATTCAGCTGTGAGAATGATAGAGAACGTATGTACTACCTTCTCTATCTTTCTCACAGCTGAATTGAAACTTGATCAAGAAAAGCTGATGTGTGTGAAAGGGGACTTAAATATTTCTCTACATATACTTATATATAAATATGTATGTATGTAGTCCCTTATTGTTAATTTAAGTTCTTGTTTTTGTATGTTAACTTTTTTTTTTTTTCACGCTAATATATGTTTATTGTATCTTAAAATAACTGAACTAACAATAAGTGTTCAAATCTTAAATATATAAATAATTATTAGGCCCAACCAGTGTCGGACATAATCTTAGTGATAATAATTAATAATACATAAAATTCATGTTACGCACAAAAAATATTTTCAAAGAATTTCATCTGGAGAGTTGCGTATTAATGCCGTAGTGTCCCTCTTTTTTAAGCGGATGTGTCCAGGAAAGTTCAAGATGTTACGAGCAAGGGGATTAGGATGGAACTCGAGTTTTGTTAAATATTTTCCAGCATATTTTGCAATTTCAGCGGTCACAAGTGGCATATGTAAATCACGATGTAAAATAGAATTTTTCAAGTACCATGGAGCCGTAGTTATTAACCTTAATATTTTGTTTTGCATTCGTTGGATTCTCTCTACATTGGAAGCTGAAGCAGTGCCCCATAGCTGAATTCCGTAACACCATATCGGCTTCAAAAGCGACTTGTATATTAAAAGTTTACAATCTAGACTGAGGGTAGAATTTCTACCAATCAGCCAATGTATCTGGGTTAATTTAAGCTTCATTTGTGTCAGCTTAGAGTCAATGTGGTGTTTCCATGTAAGCCGTCGGTCGAGGTGAATACCAAGGTATTTCACCTGTGAATGTTGAGGAACAACTTGATTGTTGATTCGAATGGGGGAACAAGTGTCTCTTCGTAGAGTAAATGTGACATGAACACACTTTTGTTCATTTACTTTTATTCTCCATAAGTTCAACCACAGTTCCAACAGGCTAATATGATTCTGAAGATATCGGGATGCCTCGTGAGGGTTTTCATGCATACTAAGGCAGGCTGTATCATCGGCAAATGTAGAAGTGAAGATATTACTGCTCAGAGGCATATCACAGGTATAAATCAAATATAAAACTGGTCCCAGTATACTACCCTGTGGCACACCGGATGAGATAGTTTCGGGCACACTCATGAAGTCTCCTTCCACGACAGTGAACTTCCGGGCAAGAATGTAACTTTCCAATAGATTCACAATGTTCATTGGTAGATATGTCCTCAATTTCAAAATCAGGCCCTCATGCCACACTTTATCAAATGCCTGAGAAACATCAATAAAGAGGGAAGAACAGTACTTCTTTTCTTCAAATGCTCTTCTTATAAAATGTACCAATCTATGACATTGTTCAATGGTGCTATGCTGACTTCTAAACCCAAATTGATGGTCCGGTATGCACCCATTCTCAGCTAGAATTGGGGATAATTTTGTCATGAGCAGTTTTTCGAAGAGCTTTGAAATTGTTGACAGCAAACTTATTGGCCTAATTTTTCAATTTGACCATGGCAAGTTTCCAGCTGTGTGGATAATACTCCACTCGTAAAATGCCATTAAAAATGAACAAGAGGATTCTAATAGCAATACTAGGCAACTTCATCAGCATCTTGTTACTAATTCCATCAATACCCGGGGCCTTCTTCGGGTTGGTTTCAGCAATTAGTTTTTGTACATCACGCATCTTAAACTTTATGGGTCGAGGGGGTAGAGCAACTACACTCGGCAAATCAACAGCACCAGTACATATGTTTGGGGTAAATACGTGTTTTAAATGCTCAGCAAATATGTTACCTTTTTCAGTATTAGTTCTTGCCCAACCTCCGGTAGAAGTGCGCAGGGGTGGTTTAGACTCAACAGGTGTTTTAAGTTTTTTAGCAGCGCGCCACAAGGAGTAATTAGATGCTGCTGTAACATCGAGACCTTCCAGATAGTTCTTAAGAGAAGCAGATTTTTCAGATGCAAGCAACTCTTGGAGTCGTTTTGTGCATTCTCTAAGTCTAATTTTATGTTGGGGTGATCTGTGCTGTTGCCATTCCCTTCTAGCTCTTCTTTTTTCACATACGAGACGTTCAATATCCGCAGAATAAATTCTATTAAACCCAGTCTGCGGATAGGAAGTAGTGGCATGTTTAGCAGCCTGTTTAATATTCTCGGTAAGATTGGCAATGTTAAGTTCAATATCATCGGGAGTTCTAAGCCTGATGTTTCCCGTACAATGACTACTGAGATATTTTTTGAACCCCAGCCAATTAACATGATTTATCATCTTCACATATGGGTGAGGTAAGTCACTTCTTAGTGGGCTGCAAATTGTAACGATCGTTGGCGAGTGATCGGAGGAGAGATCATGAGAAGCTTCAACATGAATTAAATCCCTAGAGATATTTTTCATGACGCCAAAATCTATAACATCTGGAATTTTTTGTGGGTCAGTAGGCCAGTAAGTGGGCTCCCCGCTAGAAATGACATCCAAACCCATTTTTGAAATTGTGTTGAATAATGCTCGACCTCTAGGTGTAATAAGACGCGATCCCCAGAACGTATGTTTTGCATTGTAGTCCCCAGCTGCCACGAAACAAGGTCCAAGAGTTCTGTAAAAATCCTCATATTGATCCTCAGAGATTGAAAATCTGGGAGGGGAGTAAATTGATGATATCACAAAATTTGTACAAAAATTTTGGATACAAATATTTGTTGCCTGCAGATGGTCCTCACTAATATTCTCAAGAATGTAGTGTTTGAGTCTTGACTTTATTAGAACTGCTGATCCTCCGCATGCTCTTCCTCTCGGGTCCTTTGTATCATATAAGGTATAGCCACTAATTTTAAAAAGGCTTCTTGAAGTCAAATGAGTCTCAGATACCAACATTATATCAATATTTTTTGCCGTGAGGAAGTGCTCTAGTTCATTTTTATGTTGGCGAATGCCGTTTGCGTTCCAGAAACATACTTTTAACGTGTTCATGGCTTGTTAACTAATGCTAGAAGCAGTGTGTTCTGCATTCGCAGCATTTCTTGCATCATACTAGTCATATTTGTTGTAAAGTTGTTTATAGTTTGCACCAAATTATCAATAGTATTTTCAAGGCGACTGAAATTAAAGCTTGCATTTGCATTTGTTGTATTAGTTGGTGGTGACACTTTTTGCATGGGAACGGAGTTGATCTTCACAGCATCAGCATACGATACTTGTGTAGAGATTGGTTGGGCCATTACAGGATAAGCAGCGGAGTACGTATTTCCTGTTTGAGCTGGGGTTACTTTAGGCTTTTGACTCATAGCCTGTTTTACGAAAGAGTATACAGGACATCCTCTGTAGTTAGCGGTGTGATTACCTCCACAATTACTGCACTTCTTTTCCTTCTGGTCCTTCGACTTATTGCAAATAGCAGTGTTGTGTAATTCACCACACACAACACAAACAGTAGGTAATTTACAATACGTTTTTGTATGGCCATATTCTTGACAATTATGGCATTGTACGGGTCCTGAACGCTTGTGTGCTTCTTCAACTGTGATTTTCCGGTATAACAGATATTTCAAATTATAAATGGGATGGGTCTCATTTTTCTTCAATAATATATCATTTGGCTCAAGTTCCACGCGAAATAAAGGTTGGGGGATCTTCTCCCTGTTTATTATGTTGGATACATTTTTTACTTTGAATCCTTGGAGGGTGAGAGCATCTTTTATTTCAGCAGGGACAACATAAGAATCTATGCCCTTCAGTACGATCTGTAGGCCTTTAGCGCTTTTAAGCTGGAATGTGTAAAAACTTGTTTTATTCTTTTCGAATTCATTAACCATTTTCCGGAAATCTTTTTCTTCGTATATTTGAATCTTTGTTTCATCAATATTACCACGTTTGATTGGGACAATGTGAAATGCCTTTTCACCAATGACCGAGATTAGTTTTTTGATAAGTGTGTTAGAATTTTTTTGCCTCAAATAGATGGTATGTTAACTGCTAAGCTTTTCGTGTGTATATTTTGTATAAGAATACATATTTCTTGTTGTATCATGTTTCTCAAATTTGTCATTCCCGTTGTTCGCTGATAGCAAACTTGCCAATGCAAATGATCTCGTATGATCGCTAAACTATGTAATTGCAATTTGTTATTCCAGAATTTTAAATAGCGGATTTTTATTACATACATATGTACATTGTTGCTATAATTTTCGAAGATTAAGTTGCATTAAGTTTGGTAAATTTGGCATCGGTCACTTAACCATCGGTTAACCATCAGACAAAGCGGTCGCTTGTGTAAAGTATAAAATAAAGAAAAAATACAATAAACTCATCTTGTAATCTAGTACAGTCCACGCGGTCAATTTTTCCCTAAGTAAAATTCTGAAATTCTACATCAACATATATTTCAGTTGTTCACAAAGGACAAGTCTTGAAATAATCCTATAAAAGTCATTTCATGAGTTTCTATAAATGGAAGTTATTCCAGCATCGATCGAAAATGGTTATTTTTTAAACAAACATAAAATTTTGGAGTGCGTAAAAAATTTCCTGTTCTTTTTTGTATAACGCTTTATTTTCTATAGTTGGTGCAAAGATGGTAACATCCTGCGCATAAATGAGTTCTAGAGATGTGATTTTGAAAGTTGCAAATTTTTACAAAACTTTTCATTACTAAGAAAGTGAAGTTATAATTAATTATTAAAAAAATATTTTAACAGATTCCAATTACGCACAATTTATATATCAAAATGATTTTTTCCTATATTTCTTTATTTATAATCTGTCCCCTAGAGAAAAATAAGTAAATATTATTAAATAACATTAACATAATATGTTAAACTCCACATAAAATGAAATTAAACAAACATGCACTTAAACAAAAATATACAAGAAAAATGGTAAATTAATTTCTGAAATGTAGGTCCAAAATATGATGTCTTATAAGTTTTTTGATTTCTTGCGTATCATAGAGGAGTGAATCGGATCATGCAACATTTACTATTGATCGTAGAGTTTTATACTGTTACCTTTATAATATTTTAATAATTGAGTTGCTGCCTGCTCCCCATAATTGTATCCCATAAGTCCAAACAGGTTTTGAAATGATTTTGAAAAGAATTACTTTATTGTCTATTTTTAATTTAGATTTTGGTCGAAGAAGCCAATATGGTCTTTTAGTTCTGATATTTAATTGTTGTATCTTCTTTTTAATATGATTCTTCCATGTTAATCTCGTATCTACGTACTTATGTATATGCATTCCAAAGTATTTCGTTACGGATTTAAGCTGGAATTCGATATCGTTTGCTTAACATAATGGGTAAAATATAAAAAGTCAAGTCAAACTTTCAACATCCAACAAAAGTCTTCGAGGGTATGCTTTTAAGTAAAATTATAATTATTAGCGCTCAACATGTATTGCATATATTCCTCACTGAAGGCTATTTTAGATATCGATAGATATATTAGAGAAGCTTTTAATAAGATTTTTTATATCAGAAAGAAATACACAAAAACTTTTTTCTGTCATCAGCTCGGGTCGAATGTTTGATAACTTTGTGAACTTGAGATATTTCTTTGAAAAAAGCATTGTGTGCCCGAAATTGCTTCCAATGAATATTATATTCCAAAATCGAACGGGGGTTTTTCACAATTTCTCATCAGGAGAAAATGTTGTAATCCTTACATTTTAGAAGTAATATGTCTTCAACATGTCTTCAGAACATTCTTGTGGAATATTTTACTAATCTAACATTTTGCGGGTCCTTTTAGTCTCCTTTCTTTAAAAAGAGCAAGCGATATGGCGGCTGTGTAAACACTAATGCCAGAAAAGTTCATTTCGTACTTATTCACAATATAACATCAATTGTGTTTTCAGAATTTTTATGTAAAATACTACGAAAAACATTTATGAGGACCACAGTTTATGCTTTTCAATTTTCGATGTATGGGTCTTTTTGTCCCCTTACATTAAACGCGCAAAAACTTTCCCCTCAAACAGGCGGATCAGGTACATTTTTCTATAAATTATTACTTTATATAGGGCTGTCTATTTTTCGGTTTCAAACGTAAAGCTAACTAAAATACATATTAAGCTATGATTTGGATTAAACTTTTATTTTATTACAATGCTTAAGCCTTGCCATTAGCAAAATGTAATGTTATTTAAATAATCGGATCTTTTGAGGTAGTTTTCAATCACTTTTTCGCACATATCGGGAGGTATCTCGGCGATAAATTCACGATTGTTAGTTTTCAAGAGACGAATAAGAAGAGAATACCGTGGAGTCAACGAATTTTGACTATCCACCACACTTATACTAACGGAAGCGATATTTTCAGCAGTGCCCACATTGATATGGTGCATAGTTCTGACCACATCTGTAACGCTTCCAATCTCTTCAAATTTCTTTATAATCTTGCCAATTCCTTGCACGGTAGGTCGATTTTGATGGCAGTAATCATCGCGTAATGCTCCAAAAGTGACCAAATTCGAAGCACGACTTTTGTAATAAGTTTCAACTATTTTAGCTGTTAAACGATCATATGTATTTGTAAATGTCAAAGCTTTTACTAAATAAATAATATTTTAGATGAAAGACAACTGACAGGTTTACCAGGCCGGCACTTTTGAAACCATTAAATGGATAACCCGATATCTACTGAGTTTTATTTCGATATCTTCTTTAGTACGAGAGTTATCAATTTTGTCCTAGTTTTAAAAATTCAACACTGTGCGTCGCAGACTTTGAGCGAGACAGTTTGAACGAAAAACAATTGCTGAAATTTTCCATTTTTCTTTATTCTAATTTGAAGTATATACTCACATACATACATATGTACATATACCAACTACATACATATGTGCGTCTGTTTGTAAGTATGTGTAATACGTATTACGTAAAATCACAGATATTTAAATCAAATAATCTCTAAAGCTCAAATTATTTATTAAAATGAATTTAAATGCAATTTATAAAGTTGATCCATATTGAAATGTGTGTAGAGTGAATTGAGCGATTGTAATATACTCTTACCCATGCATACGTACGAGTATGTACCCACAAGTCAAGTAGCACTTGGTGATTGTACTTGAAGCCGCAATTTGTTCATTCTTTTCCTCTTTTATTAATTTTATTGTTTTGCTTTTAGTCCATGCTTCGAATACTTATGTCAAAAAAACTCTTAAGGTTAGTTTATTAAATTATTGTAAGCATGATATACTTATTAATACAGAATTTTTATTTCGAATAATTGTACGCCATGCACAGTGTAGCTAGATAAAGGTGATATAAAATTTTATTTAGGATAATTTTCTCAGAGAATGATTTGAAATTTTGCTTACCAATAACTATATTTTATTAAAAAATGTTCCTTTCTTCATGAAATTGTATCTTAACATAACAATTTTTATCTTATTTCTCAAGCATTAAAGTGGGTTTTAATGAAGCCAGAACTTTCAAGTTAGCAAAGAAATAGAGTTCCTTAGTACTTTATCATACTACAGTCTGTGCCATTATTTCGAATGATTTCCTATCCTCGAATGATGCCACTAAGAAATTTCTCTGTCATGTATGCGAACACAAAAGTCTAAATCAGTCACATACATATGTACTTACATGTATGTAGACGTTGGTCACACTAATATTAATACAAAAATTAAAAAAAAAACCAATAACAAAAAATTAAAAACAAAAGTTCAAAATCATAATGTATGTAAATATATCCTTCTACCATAAAAAATTAACGTTAAATTAATCGTACTCACTGATGACTTTCATATGTATGTATGGACACACGTCTTTTCCACTAGGAAATGATGATTGATTGCCAAAATTTTAATGCAGCTGGGAGAATTAAAATTGCTTAGCGGAAAAAACGAGATACAGACACAATAATACAGAAGAAAACACTGAATATGGAAAGGATGCATTTCATTTGGTAAAACAATAAGTGGATAGATAGTTCTTGCAAAACAATTTAATTCACCAATATTTTTCCATTTGAACTTTTTTTCGAATTATGTATGTATGTCCAAATTTTTCGACTTATTTTATTAATTGCATTTTTGTATCATGTTCTGGAAAAAAATGCTTCATAACGAATTTTTAGTAGTCATCTTACTCACTCCTTTTTGACTAGTTGATTAAAAACTGAGTTTTCATACATTTCATCAAAAAGAACAGTCAAAATTGTCTATTCTTTATGTTTAAAAACTGATTACAATAATTTTTATCATTTACTTGAGTTCTTTTTGACTATTCTTGGTGACCAAAATGTGATACAATTCGGTAATCATCTTACTTAAGGCCTAACTATAATGTGCTTAATGCAACTTAAGCAAATGTGCGAATACACACAATCAAATGTATACAACTATAATGTACTTAAGTAACTTTTCGTCAAGTTTCGTCAAGTGTCATTTGCTTAAGGAAAGTGCGTTCAATTTCGCTCTTGCTTAAGCAAATGACTCGTCAAGAAAACATTTTTTCTGTCTCTATTTATTTCCCGTACTGAGCAGGAGCGTTTTCTTTTCTTCATCGTCTCTCTTATTTCTTGAAGAGCACATGTTCCATCAAATGCACAATTCATTAACTTCACTATCTTCAGAAATTTCAGTTTTCTATCCATTTTTAAAAATTTTCCAATAAATAAATAAATAATAATTTTCCAATAATAAAATAAATAATTGTTTGCAATTAAAAGAAGCAACCACTGTTGCTTTTTTTAGTACTTTTTTTATTTTAGTTTTTGTTTACTTTATACATAAATAAAAGATAAACATGGATTTACTTGCTTATGGTAATATATTTATAACTTTTACAAATTTAATGAGATTTCGTCAAAAATATTACATTTTAAAGAAATAAAAACGAAAATAGTTTTCTAAAAGTACAAACGTTTGCAACTAAGTGTAAAAAGTTTTTAAGTTTAATAAGTACAATATAGCCACCTAAAAGTCTTCAGTAATTTACTTAAGCATTTGACATGCTTTTCGTTGAATTTTGACACTAGCTTAAGTTTGGTTAAGCACATTATAGTTGGGCCTTTACTCTTTTACCCCCACCATTTCGCAAACATTAAAAGCGATCTGCATGTAAACAAATTCCCGTTAACCAACAAGTCAAAGGAAAAGCAATGCAGAAAACATTACATGTATGTAAGTAAAGGGTGTTTTTTATTGAGGTATAGAACTTTAAGTTGGCATCACTTTTTTAACTGGCGGCCATTTTGTCAGCTGTCAAGTGACTAATATTTAGTTTGGTTTGCCATTTCATCATGAACAGGTTGACAAAAGAACAACGCTTGCAAATCGTGCAAATTTATTTCGAAAATAATGGTTCAGTTCGCGAAGTTTACCGCAAGCTCCGTCCATTTTATGGTCGACATAATCGTCCATCAGAGCAATTAATGGAATGGACCTGTCAATTGGCCACCAAGATCGTGTGATTTGACACCATTGGATTATTTTCTTTGGGGATATGTGAAGTCGCTCGTCTACGCCAACAAACCAGAAACGTTAGGGGACTTGGAAGCCAACATTCGTGGCGTTATTGCCAACATACGGCTCCATATGCTCGAAAAAGTGGTTGAAAATTGGACCTGTAGAATTGGCTTTATTCGAGCCAGCCGCGGCGGCCACATGCCCGAAATCATATTTAAACGTTAATGGCATAAAATTATCCTTCCAATAAAGCCAAATTGATGGACATTAAAAAGATTTTCTTGTGTTTTATTTCAATTCGAAGTTCTATACCTCTAAAAAAACACCCTATATATTGTGTTTTGATTGCATAGTGAGAAGTCCTGTTGTTGATTGCTAAATTGAGAATTGTTGTCTATTTTTGTTATAAAAAAATTTTTTAATGAAAATATTAAAAAAAGTTAATATAATTAATACACAAAATATTAATTACTATTAAAAAAATTAGAAAATTTAAAAAATCAAGTAACACTATGTCAGCAAAAAAAAAATTAGATGCATTGCTAAAAGAGAAGCTGAAAAAATTATGTCAAACAATTTTAGAGGTAAACAAAATGTGGAAAAGCAGATTGAAACTCGGTCAGAAGTGGATAATAGCTTTGAGACATTATTTGAAAGTAATGGAGAGGAAACCGTTTTTTCCAGCAGTAAAAGTGAGGAAGACGAATATAATGTTTGTGAAGAATTGAGTAAATGGGCAACTGCATTTTCCATATTATATTATTTTATTATTATTTTGTTTTTTAATTAATATCATATGTACATATAACTTAAGAGCAATGAATTTAAGAAATTATTTTATTATTTTGTTTTGTTTTGTAAATGCATAAGAATTGAGTTATAATAAAAATTGTATCATAAAACTATACCAAATTATAGTCTGATTTCTATTAAAAAAACGGTCAAATATTATACATAATATGATCATAATATGGATTCAAATTATGATAAGATTCGTTTCAAAAATTTATCGAATATCATACGAAATATGATCATTGAACGATTTCAAAAATGGGTCGAAAATGATGCAGAATATGGTCATAAAATGATTGCAAATTCAACTAAAAAGTGAACAGAAAATCTTATCACATATGATAACAAATGTACATGGAAACTACATTAAAGCAGAGATCATAAACGACTATTCAGGAATAGTCACATGCAGGGTACCATTTTCTCCCGATGACAGAATCATTTATGATCAGAAAATGATTGCATATTTGATAGTTTTTATCAACTAGAATATTCAAATGTGACTATTTTTTGACCATTATGGGCTACTTTAGACTTTTGTTTTGCTCCCACCAGAGTTAAATTTTTTGTGGTGCAATATACTCATTTCAACGAGTAATTTGACTTTCCTCAAAAGTGTTACGTTATAATGTAAATCGAGGCGAACGATAAGTGGAAAGACGCTCTGTCGAACGAAAGTGAGTGACTACTTTTCGTTCGCTTAAGTTTTCTTTGCACATGGAGGGACAGGCTGATATTTTTCTATAAATGCATATATATATATATATATATATATATATATATATATATATATATATATATATATATATATATATATATACAATATATATATATATATATATATATATATATATATATATATATATATATATATATATATATATTGTATATACTTAATATTGAAATTTATTATTCGGGAGAATATCCCGACCAATCGTTAGAAACAATTAGTTTTTTTGCAAAATGCATTGAAAAAATGTTTGTTGTGGCTTTAGCTCTTCATATGCCGACATTTCATTGGTTGCTAAAACCAAATCGTCAGTGAAGTTTAAGCAGTTTGATAACATTCAACCTCGTATGTTTATGCCACATAAAACAAATACAATATGAGAATTTCAATATTGCATATGAATTACAACAAATACATAATCATAGTAGGCTTAGAATGTTTTTATACAAACAAACACAACAAACAATTATACTCAACGTGAGTCCATTTTATTTTTCTCTCAACACCCATACAATTAAACGCCCGTTGGTCGTTAATGATTGTATTCAGTTAGGCAAAATGAAAAATAAAATCTTTATTGTAAATACTTAATATTGAAATTTATTATTCGGGAGAATATCCCGACCAATCGTTAGAAACAATTAGTTTTTTTGCAAAATGCATTGAAAAAATGTTTGTTGTGGCTTTAGCTCTTCACTGACGATTTGGTTTTAGCAACCAATGAAATGTCGGCATATGAAGAGCTAAAGCCACAACAAACATTTTTTCAATGCATTTTGCAAAAAAACTAATTGTTTCTAACGATTGGTCGGGATATTCTCCCGAATAATAAATTTCAATATTAAGTATTTACAATAAAGATTTTATTTTTCATTTTGCCTAACTGAATACAATCATTAACGACCAACGGGCGTTTAATTGTATGGGTGTTGAGAGAAAAATAAAATGGACTCACGTTGAGTATAATTGTTTGTTGTGTTTGTTTGTATAAAAACATTCTAAGCCTACTATGATTATGTATTTGTTGTAATTCATATGCAATATTGAAATTCTCATATTGTATTTGTTTTATGTGGCATAAACATACGAGGTTGAATGTTATCAAACTGCTTAAACTTCACTGACGATTTGGTTTTAGCAACCAATGAAATGTCGGCATATGAAGAGCTAAAGCCACAACAAACATTTTTTCAATGTATATTGTATATATATATATATATATATATATATATATATATATATATGCATATATATATATATATATATATATATATATATATATATATATATATGTATATATATATATATATACATATATATATGCATATATATATATATATATATATATATATATATATATATATATATATATATATATATATATATGTATATATATATATATATATATATATATATATATATATATATATATTGTATATATATATATATATATAAATATATATATATATATATATATATATATGCATATATATATATATATATATATATATATATATATATATATATATATATATATATATATATATATATATATATATATATATATATTGTATATATATATATATATATATATATATATATATATATATATATACAATATATATATATATATATATATATATATATATATATATATATATATATATATATATATATAGATATATGCATATATATATATATATACATATATATATATATATATATATATATATATATATATATATATATACATATATATATACATATATATATATATATATATATATATATATATATATATATATATGTATATATATATATATATATATATATATATATATATATATATGCATATATATATATATATATGCCTATATATATATATATATATATATATATATATATATATATATATATATGTATATATATATATATATATATATATATATATATATATATATATGCATATATATATATATATATATATATATATATATATATATATATATATATATATGCATATATATATATATATATATATATATATATATATATATATGAAAGCATTCTAAGCCTACTATGATTATGTATTTTGTTATGATTCGTATGTCATAAACATCGGAAGTTGAATGCTTTCAAATTGCTTAAACTTCACTGACGATTTGGTTTAGCGACCAATGAAATGTCGGCATATAAAGAGCTAAAGCCACAACAAACTATACATTTTGTGTATAAATAATAATATAAATTATATAAATTTGGCTCAATTTTATAAGAAATGTTTGCTACACGTGTCCCTGGGTTAATTTTTACAAAACAGTGCTTTTTTAAACAATTTGATTCAATTTGGACACCAGTTTCAAATAATTAAAATAATTTTATTTCCCGGTGTGTATGGGAGGGTGATGAGCATGCCGTTGGGCCGACTTTCTCAGAATTTTGTACTCATATTTTCTCTTTTCTACTTACAAAAACAGCGTAAGGCAATTTCGTTTCAAAACATCGTTAGACGACTACTCACCATACAAAGAAATTGTTTTTATTCTGGAGAAATGATGGAGTTAGCCTCTCGAAATTCGATGTAGATTACTCTTACATAAAAGTGCTTCTCGAGGTCCTAGCTGTTAATATAGCGATATTTCATTCGTGCTAACCAACTCTTCAGTGAACTTATGTTTATAGAAAACCATTCAAATACAACATGAGAATTCAATTATATATGAAACGTATAAAATATACAATCAGCAGGCGCAACAAACATTTTATATTTGATATATGTAACCTGATATAGGTAACCCCCGTATAATAGGGTACTTGTCCAACACGGATTCGGTTTGGTAATTGTAACCACCTCCGCATAACACGTCTTATGTGTTATATATACACACAAATAAAAATATCTAAAAAGTATTACAAGCTGTTAAAAACCATCAAATACAAAACGTTGGTTTTATGTACATATTGTATGTATGAAAAAGGCTTTTAATTTTTTTTTGCTAATATGTATTTATTTATTGTGTCTTCAAAACTGAACTAATAATAAGTATTCAAATCTTAAATATATATAATTATTAGGCCCAACCAGTGTCGGACATAAACTTAGTGATAGTAATTAATAATACATAAGACATTCATCGCATTTGTTGTCAAATAGAACGGACGTTTTTTCTTGTGTGAAAATTTTATAAGAACTGAAAATTTAAAAAAAGAATTTGAATTAAAAAAAAATAATTTAAATTGAATATTTTTCGCAATTCACAATTCGCAACTCTCACCGAATAAAGACTTGGTTTTTCTAATTGGTGTTTCTTATCTCCTTTCATCTTTGTTATAATTTCGTTAAATAAAACTTTAAATTTTTTATTGAACTACATAAGTATATTAACAAGTCTACATTCATAAAATCATGAGCTCCAAATATGGGGGCAATTACTTTGCCCCTCTCGACCCCGATCCGGACCCCATCCCCAAACGTAAAAGGCTTGGCAATATGGATATTAATAACATGAACGATTTCCCACGACTAGATTGCACTCAAAAACCTAAAAGCTATAACCCTAAATATATACTAATTAAAAGTAACATAAAAGACAAACCATTAAAGGACTTTAATATATTTCTTGTATCTAAAGCCCTAGAGGCGGTCACAAGTGAAAAAGTAGAAAAAGTATCATTTAATCGTGATGGAGATTTGTTGATTGTTACAAAAAAATAATATCCAAACTAATAAATTTTTGAAAACAAAAGAATTAATTGGTGTCTGTCCAGTGACAGTTATGTTACATCCTACCTTAAATACGACTAAAGGAGTTGTTTTTACACCATCGTTAAAAAATCTGTCCGAAGTAGAAATTACTGAAGGTCTAAGTGACCAAGGGGTAATAGAATGCCACAAAGTAAAAAAATTTATAGATAACAAGCTCACAAATACGTGTCTACATATTATTTCTTTTGATCGTTACGCAGTACCATCGGAGATCAAAATAGGTTTCCTTGTTGTAAAAGTAAACCCCTACATCCCTCAACCTCTACAATGTAAAAACTGCTTCAAATTGGGCCACACCAAAAAACACTAAACTAAATGTGAAGTTTGTGCTTCCAGCATTAACGACCCAATACCGTGCTCAAAAATTGAATGCGTAAACTGTAAACATGAACACAATGTTCTTTTTTTGTTTGTTTGTTTGTTTCTTTATTTAGTCTATGGATTAATAAGATCCTTACAGACAACAATATTTAAGAAGAAAAGTTACATGTAATTATATAAAACTAAAATAGTTATTTAAATATAAAAATTAAATTAAAAAATATAAAACTAAACTAATTATTTAAATATAAAATTAAATTACGTTTAATCACATTTATGTTAGAAGACATATCAATAACATTATACAATTCATTGAAGCTACAACAAATTTTACGGAAAGGATAAGCATTAGCATAGTTTTGGCGAAAATATTGCAGTGCCAGAGGATGATATTGACGTAGGGATCGTTGCGGTACGTTAAACGTCAGCTCATTTACCAGAAATTCGGAACAGATGTCACCATTTATAAGTTTAATAGCAAATATTGCATTTAAAACTTTTCTGCGGCTCTTCAATGTAGGCAATTTAACTTGTTTTAATCTGAATTCATATGATGGAAGATTTGACGAACGGTTAGGGTATGTATTACGCAATATAAAAAGTAGAAACTGCTTCTGTACGGACTCTAAACGATCAATGTGGATGTTATAGTGAGGGTCCCAGATGACAGAATAATATTCAAGAATAGGCCTCACCAAGGAAGTATATAGTTGCCTCGTTACTGCTGGATCATTAAATTCTTTGGCCCAGCGTTTAATAAATGCAAATACACCACGTGCCTTATTAATGCACGTATTTATGTGGTTGATAAAGAGAAGCTTTCGATCAAACAGAACTCCAAGATCAAGAAACTCATCAACGCACTCCAATAAGCAACCTCCTAAAGTGAAATATCCACTAGAGTTAACTCTTCTGGAGAAACGCATATGTTTGCATTTTTTGACATTTAAAGCCAAAAGGTTCTCCTTACACCAAATAAAAAATGAGTCCAAATCTCGCTGCAGGTATGACTGACCAAGTTGATCATCCGAATTCAAAAATATCTTGACGTCATCAGCATAGATTAGTATATCAGAAAATTGTACTGATGATGGTAAATCGTTGATAAAAAGCGAGAAAAAAATGGGCCCAAGGTGACTACCCTGCGGAACGCCAGATTTAACATATATTTTTTTAGAAAGGACGTTTATGAAGCGAACGCGTTGGTGTCTTCCTTCCAGATACGATTTTATCCAATTCAAAGTTCTATTGGAGAATCCCATTAAATACAATTTCCGCAACAAGAGGTAGTGATTTACTCTGTCAAAAGCCTTGCTGAAATCAGTATAAATAACATCAGTATGTTTTCCATTTGTGAATCCCTGATTAATTATTGTAGTTAAATGCAGCAGATTAGTTGAAGTAGAATGACCTTTGCGAAACCCATGTTGAGATGGTGTTAAAAAAGATGATATTTGGTGGCAAAGAGGCTCACAAATACATTGTTCAAATAGTTTTGGAATAGAACTTAGCTTGGCAATACCTCTGTAATTGTTTATACTTGACTTACAGCCAGATTTAAACAATGGTATAATATACGACTCTTTCCATAGTTTAGGAAAATAACCATACTTAATTGACAAATTGAAAAGAATAGTAAGAGGGTAAGACAAATTTTCAGCACAATTCATCAGAAAACAGTTTGGAACGCCATCAGGACCACTAGATGTTGAGAACTTTAGTTTCTTTATAAAAAAGATGACGCTAGATGTATTGATACAAGGAAGCGTAATTGGTTGTTGTTCTTGTATAGGAAATGGATAGTTGCGTGATGCGTCGTATTTAGCGTCAGAATAATTTGAGGCGAAGAAATCAGCGAACATATTACTTATTACAGGTGCCTCAGAAGATTCTATCCCAGAAAATTTCATAGTAGAGGGGTAGCTATTAGATTTTCTTTTGGTATTCACAAATTTATAAAACGATTTTGGATCACGTGTAAGATTTTGTTTTATATTATTTATATAATTTTTGTATAGCCTCAGATTAAGTAAATTGTACTCTGCCCGCAACTTACAGTATTTTATATATTCAATTGCCGACGACGTAGACTTATATTTGTTATAATGTTTGTTTTTTTGATTTTTCAATCTTGATAACATTTTAGATGCCCAAGGAGGGCCAGATGATGAAGTAGCGTAGTGCTTTGGTACACACTCATCCATATAATGCTTTAAAATTGTATAAAATGTGTTAATAATTCGATCTATGGCATCGGGAGAATGATCAGATAAAGAGAGGATATCAATCCAGTTTGTATTGGTTAACAAAAAGTTTAGATTTTCGTAGTTAGCTTTAGTAAAACAATACTGTTTAATACGATTTTGGCTTCGTCTAGGATTTATGTTGAACTGGAAATTACATTTTAATTCGATTGTGGGGTGATACCGGTCCTCCGGGCTAGAGATTGGGCTGTGACGAGACGGAGTACATTCAGTGGGTTCATTTACAAATATCAGGTCCAGTAATCTGTTAAAGTCATTGAAGATACTATTTACTTGAAAAAGACACGCATCAGATAAGTTATTTAAAAATTCTTCAATAAAGTTATTCGTGTTCATCGGAAAGTAACAGCAGGACTCAGGTAAAAATTTCCAAGTCAGAAATGGTAAGTTAAAGTCCCCAAAAACAAAAATAGAGTCTTCGGGATTTGATAGGAGAACGATGGATTTAATGGCTTCAGAGTGCTGAAGATATATCGCTTGGTCAGAGTTCGGTGGAATGTATGAACATGTAATAAAGAATTGTTTATGATTAAGATTTATTTTTACACTAATAAATTCAATATTGCGTGCAGTATCCAATTTAATTTCAAGAGTAGGCCAATGATTTAATACAGCAACCAAAACTCCACCTCCAGTAGTGTCAGTTTCTCTATCTCGTCTATATATATTATAATTATTGCAAAAAATTTCGTTATTTAAGATGTTACTATGAAGCCATGTTTCAGTGAAGACAATTACATGATGACAAAACCCAAAACTTTTAATAAATAAATCAGATAATTTAGATTTAATTCCATTAACGTTCTGATATACAATATTTAATTGATTATCACAAGAGTGGATTAGTTTTTTGAGTTATGAGTTGTATTTTCAGGCAATCGAGCAATATTTGTGGGTCTGTGATTATTATTGCTAGTAAATTCACGTATTATGGCGTTATAAGGCCAAAAATTTGGATCAACTATAATATCAAATACATCAAAAGGCACCATGATCTTAAATGAAGCAATACTTCGCTGCTGAGCATATTTAAATTTGTAAGCTGTAATGTCAATATCACGGTTTAATTTATTTTTTATGTAGTAGACAATGTCATTGGTTGTAGTTTCATAGGCAAAGCGCGAGATAAATATTGATTTCTTAGGAGGTATCACTATTAAAGGACGAGGTATATCATTATTTCTTGCAGCATTGTTAGTTGAGACACCATGTTGAGTAACCACGGATAAATGTCTGGTAGGAGCGGGTGCAGGCGAAATGGTATTATCAGCAGTAATCTGGGTCAGGCCTAAATGTTGTGGTGGAGTAGGTGATGAATTGTTAAACTGGCTGTCAAATAGCGGAGCAATATTTAGTGGTGAAGTAGCAGCAACATTATTAGAGCATGACGTAGAGTTCGGAGCTACGGATTTAGTAGTTTGCAATGGAACTGATTCAGTTCTTAACAAAAGCTGTCCAACAATTATAAAACGTCAATTAACTATTAAAATCAAAATAACAAATAACTGTACCTTTTTTGAAGCAAACAAAAAGCTAATGAAATAAATGAAGGTATAATAACAGATATACCAAAGGAGTCACTAGAAGAAGCAATTGAAAAACGCAAAAAACGAATTAACGCACAGAAAAAACAACCAGATGAATTAATGGCTGCAGTATCTAATCAAGAAATTGTAAATGCAATCAATAATAAAAAGTTAAACAACATTACAACAACAAGCTCTATCTTAGAACAGGCATATTCTCTTAATCAAGTAACAAAAGAAATTTCAATAAAATCCACTCCTAACAACAATCAACATTTAAAAATTAAACACAATAAAACTGACAACCCAACATTGAATAATGTATCGGATTACAATGCTAACTCAAAGAACAAAATGGATCTCATATAGTATATCACTTTGATATAGTACTATATTTCACTGGTGATATAAGTATATGTATCTAGTCCAATTAAAATTTCACCAGTCTTTTTATAACTAAATTATGGTCCTGAATATACTTCAATGGAATATGAACGGATACTACAACAACTTACACGAATTACAACTAATAATTAATAATAAATCACCAGATGTGATAGCCTTACAAGAAACTCATCTTAAGTCTAACATCATAAATCTTAACAACTACGTATTTTGCTTAAATAACACTAATAATTCTCGTGCCATAGGCGGAACTGCTATACTACTGAAAAGATCTATCCAACACAAATTTTATAAGCCTGATTTAAGCTTTTACGCAGTAGGCGTAAAAATTGAAGCCGAAACTAAATTAAACATATTGTCATTATTTGCTTCACCAACGCAAACAATATCAAACGCTGATTTAGACGCACTTAGCTGTCATATTGATTCTGCTACTCTAATATTGGCAGATTTAAACGCCCACAACACTATATGGGGTTTAAAAAACTCCGACCAACGTGGTAAGCTGGTCGAACAATTTTACCAACATTCAAATCTAATTATTTTAAATAATGGTTCTCCTACGCACTACTCCACCCACTCCACCTTTACGCATGTCGACATATCTATTGCATCATCAGTTCTGTACCCTTTCCTCACTTGGGATTTAGACATCAATTTACTTGGTAGTGACAACCTCCCGATATATATCACATATAAAAGGAACTCCGATTACTCGAATAAGACTGCCAACAGAAATCTTAATTTTAATACAGATTTTGCAAATTGGACTAAATATAATGATCTAACTAACACTAAAATTCTTAATATAGACTTATCAAAAAATAACAACCAAGTTGCTGCAAAACTAAAAAGAATTTTAATTGCTTCCGCCAACGAATCAATCCCGAAGAATAACAAAAGCGCAAAACCTAAATTGGTACATTGGTGGAACAAAAATCTATCGCTTCTGCGAACAGCAAAACAGACTAATTGGCATAAGTTTAAAAGAAATCCTACCTTAGAAAATAGTATAGAATACCGGAAAGCCAATTCGGTTTTTAAGAAACATGCTAAAATGGCGAAAAAGGATTCTTTTTACAAATTCACATCCGAATTAAAACCATCAACATCTATTCAAGCTGTGTGGCGTAATGTAAACAAGTTATACGGAAAAAATATAAAGCACATTATTAATAGTATAAAACATTTAAATAACATCTACACACAACCAGAAGATATAGCAACTTTATTTGGAATGGAATGGTCACATCAATCTAGTGATGCTAACTTTAGTCAAACCTTTATAAACGGCAAAAATCAGATAAATATTACACAAAATTACTCGCCCCACTCCTCTGCGAAATTTATTGAGTCTGATATCACATTAATAGAGGTTAACACAGCACTAAACTCCCTTAAAGGAAAAACTGCTGGGTTTGCTCAAATTAACTATCCCATGCTTAAAAATACGCCAACCTCATGTATAAAGATAATCGTAAAATTCCTCAACAATGTGTTTAATTCGGGAGTCATACCTCAAGATTGGAAAGTTGCCACTGTTATACCTCTCCCTAAAGTAGGCAAAGAAAAAAACGAGCTGAACGGCTATAGACCTATATCTTTACTTCCATGTTTAAGTAAACTATTGGAAAAAATTATTGATAATAGACTGTCATGGTTTCTCCAAAATAACAAACTTATACACCCTAAACAAATGGCTTTTAAACCTCGTAAAGGCACAAGCGATGTTTTACTTTACTTAGACCAACAAATAACGAAATCTCTTTCCATAAACGGTCATATTACTATTTTATCTATGGACTTTGAAAAAGCTTTTGATAGAATTGGTATTCACAGCATTATTACACAACTAAAGGAGTGGCGAATTGGACCAAAAATGCTAAAGTTAATCTTTAAATTTTTGAGCAACAGAAAATTTAAATTAAAAATTAATGATACATACTCTCCAATTTTCCCCCTTCAAAATGGTATACCTCAGGGATCTCCTATATCTCTTATTTTATTTCAAATAGGATACGAAAAACTTAACTCTGTAATTCTAAAACACCCAAGCTTTAATCACTGCCTGTATGCAGACGACCTATGTATCATAATAAAATTAAACAAACAGCAACAGTCGATTGACCAGCTAAAGATTGACAATCTTACTACTGATTTAAAAAATTGGTGCGATTTATATGGTGCAAAAATCTCATTGGACAAAACCAGTGCTATACACTTTTGCCGTAAGAGGAGTTGCTTACAGCCACCGTTATCCTTTCAAACTCATACTATTCAAACAGTAAACAGAATGAAAATATTAGGACTGATCTTTGACAGCAAATACCGCTGGAAAGAACACATTCTGTACCTAAAAAATGCCCTAGTAAAGAGATTGAATCTAATTAAATGTATTTCCAGTATCAACAGTAATTGTCACCAAAAAACTTTAATAAGAATTATAAAATCTCTGTTAATATCAAAAATTGAAAACGGTTTTCCACTATACGGTTATGCGGCGAAAGCAGATTTAAGAAAAATCCAAACAACATATCACGCTGCCGCACGATTTATACTAATAGAATGCGGGTTACCTTCTCTTGAAACGCTTATTGAAATAAATACGGCAAAATTAGCAACGAAACTTCTTATGCCCACAGAAAATCAAATACTACATTATAAGCCGAATTCGAAATGCAACAAAAATTTAAAATCAACTGTTCAAAGAATCACCGAATACATTGCTTTAACAAATATTAATCCAAAACCAATAAAAAAATTTAACTGTCTGCGACCCCCTTGGCTACCTACACACAATAGCATTGACCCATCATTTATTTCCTACCCTAAAGACTCAACATCAGTTGAAATTTACTTAGCTGTTTTCTTGCAGAAAAAGTGTGAATATTCTGCATGTGGATGGAATTTTTGCTATACAGACGGTTCGAAGAGCGCGAATGGTGTTTCATACGCCATAATAGACAACAACCTTGATACGATACAGGTAGGCCTGCTAGATGTAAATAGTTCAATATTTATTGCAGAAGCTATTGCCATTATAAATGCTATCAAATGGATAAAAATAACAGAGATCAAAGTATGTAATCTGTTCCGACTCTAAATCATGTGCAACTGCAATACTAAACTTATCCAACAGAGAGGATACGATCTGCGAAATAAGAGACAATCTGATTCGATTTTCGGACAAAATTAAACTTATGTGGATACCGGTCCACTCCGGGATTCCTGGCAATGAAAAAGCCGATCGTGCAGCAAAAGAAGCCTTTAATATGCCACTAATAGTAGAAAATACTCAAAATAAATGCACGATATACTCTACAGTTCGCAAACTTTTTTCGAGTAAACGAAATCGCTATTGGAATGCTTATACACATCTTTATAAAAAATTCAATCCAAATGGTGAATCACCCACATACCCACCCGATATACCAAGATCATATCTACAAAAATACATACGTTTAAGACTAGGTCACTGCCGATTAACACACCAACACCTGATGGAAAGAACTCAACCACCCCTATGCAGTTTCTGTAGCAGCTCAAGAATATCAATGCAGCACTTAATTGACGAATGTTGTTATGTTAAATCTATATGCACAAAAAATAATTACTCATTCAGCAATCTTTTAAAACATACTACAAAAGATAATATAAACGATTTACTTAAACTGTTAAAATTACTAAATATTTATAACTCAATTTGAATTCAACTTTATTTTTCCGGCTTTCTTATTACTAACAGGAGCTGATGGCCTTGGTAGCTAGCGCTCAATCTCTAACTTTATAATAATTAATTTATTATTAAGTTATATAATTAATAATAATAATAATAATAATAATAATAATAATAATAATAATAATAATACATAAGAGTCATATTAAGCAGAAAAAATATTTTCAAAAAATTTCATCTGGAGTGTGGCGTATTAAAGCCGTGTCCATCTTTTTTAAACGGATGTGTCCAGTAAAGTTCTAGATATTACGAGCAAGGGGATTAGGATGGGACTCGAGTTTTGTTAAATATTTTCTAGCATATTTCGCAATTTCAGCGGTCACAGGTGGCATATTTAGATCACGATGTAAAATTGAATTTTTCATGTACCAAGGAGCCGATGTTATTAACCTTAAAATTTTGTTTTGCATACGTTGTATTCGCTCTACATTGGAAGCTGAAGCAGTGCCCCATAGTTGAATTCCGTAACACCATATGGGTTTCAAAAGCGACTTGTATATTAAAAGTTTACAATCTAGACTGAGGGTAGAATTTCTACCAATCAGCCAGTGTATCTGGGTTAATTTAAGCTTCATTTGTGTTAGCTTAGAGTCAATGTGGTGTTTCCATGTAAGCCGTCGGTCAAGGTGTATACCAAGGTATTTCACATGTGAATGTTGAGGAACAACTTGATTGTTGATTCGAATGGGGGAACAAGTGTCTTTTCGTAGGGTAAATGTGACATGAATGCACTTTTGTTCATTTACTTTAATTTTCCATAAGTTCAACAGTTCCAACAGGTTAATATATTCCTGAAGATATCGGGATGCCTCGTGAGGGTTTTCATGCATACTAAGGCAGGCTGTATCATCGGAAAATGTAGAGGTGAGGATATTACTGCTCAAAGGCATATCACAGGTTAAATCAAATACAAAACTGGCCCCAGTATACTCCCCTGAGGCACCCCAGATGAAATGGTTTCGGGCACACTCATGAAGTCTCCTCCCACGACAGTGAACTTCCGTGCAAGAATGTAACTTTCCAAAAGATTTACAATGTTTATTGGTAGATATGTCTTCAATTTTAGAATTAGGCCTTCATGCCACACTTTATCAAATGCCTGAGAGACATCAATAAAGAGGGAAGAACAATACTTTCTTTCTTCAAATGTTTTTCTTATGAAATGAACCAATCTATGACATTGTTCATTGGTGCTGTGCTGACTTCTAAAACCAAATTGATGGTCCGGTATGCATCCATTATCAGCTAGAATTGGGGACAATTTTGTCATGAGCAGCTTTTCGAAGAGCTTTGAAATTGTTGACAGTAAACTTATTAGCCTATAAGACTCAGCCTTGGTAAGATCTTTGCCGGCCTTTGGAATCATTTTGACCATGGCAAGTTTCCAGCTGTGTGGATAATACTCCAGTCGTAAAATGCCATTAAAAATGAATAACAGGATTCTAATAGCAATACGAGGCAACTGTATCAGCATCTTGTTACTAATTCCATCAATACCCGGGGCCTTCTTTGGA
The DNA here is from genome assembly GCA_963681545.1 of Germaria angustata. Classification (NCBI taxonomy): domain Eukaryota; kingdom Metazoa; phylum Arthropoda; class Insecta; order Diptera; family Tachinidae; genus Germaria; species Germaria angustata. The sequence goes on along the minus strand of OY812999.1, from coordinate 53,557,403 downwards.
TCGGTTTCAGCAATTAGTTTTTGTACATCAAGCATCTTAAACTTTATGGGTCGAGGGGGTAGAGCAACTACGCTCGGCAAATCAACAGCACCAGTACATGTGTTTGGGGTAAATACGTTTTTTAAATGACCAGCTAATATGTTACCTTTTTCAGTATTAGTTCTTGCCCAACCTCCGGTAGAAGTGCGCAGGGGTGGTTTAGACTCAACGGGTGTTTTAAGTTTTTTAGCAGCGCGCCACAAGGAGTAATGAGATGCTGCTGTGACATCGAGACCTTCCAGGTGGTTTTTAAGAGATTCAGATTTTTCTGAAACGACTCTTGGAGTCGTTTAGCAACAATGATAAAACACAGATTGAGCATTGCGCAGGTTTTTCAAATGTAAACAAAAATGAGTTGTTAATGTGTGACGTCACATCAGCTTAAAAATTTTCTTGGCGCGAATAGTTTTTTTTTTGCACGCTTATATTTATTTATTGTATCTTCACATCTGAACTAACAATAAGTATTCAAATCTTAAATATCATCTGGCATCTCTGCCTCAAATCGTAAACAACGTGTTTTAATTTTCGTGTGTGATTTATATAATTTAAATTAATTTAATTAATTAAAAAGACCATTACAAAGTCTTCTTTAATCGCTTCTGGTCATGTTTGCTCCAAAAAGGAAAAAGTATTGGGGTAACAGCCCCAAATTCAAGTTGTTGAAAACAAACGATGATGGACCTGTAAGAAATGCTAATAGATTTCGTTTATTAGCCGACTCCGAGGAAAATGAGGAAGTTTCTGTCAAAGATAAAGTTCTACCAATAATTGTGGATCCCACTCATAAGTTTTCGGATGTAATTGGTTTATTAGGTGTAGAATACACCTTTAAGAGAATGTCAGTTGGTACAAAAATAATATCCAGCTCGTTGGTGCTATATGAAGCAGCATTGAAAACTCTCAAAAGCAGATGTTATCATTATTATACGCAAAAATGAATTTGTCAATGAGTTCAACATAACTCCCGTAAGCGTCTCGGAAATAAAAACGAAAAAATCTTCTGCTGATGATGCTTTATATATGATTGAATTTAACCGTCAACACGTCTCGAAAAGTGAAGTTTTAAAAATTAAATATTTTTGCAACATCGCAGTGTACTGGAGAAGGCCACTCAAAGGCAACAGGGGTCCTACTCAATGTTCCAAATGCTCTATGTATGGTCATGGAGCAAAAAATTGTCATAGAATGGCAGAGTGTTCAGCCTGTGCAGGGAATCACGATTACACAGAATGTAAGTTGAACAAAAGTTCCCAGGATACTAGTGTGGTGTACAAATGCCACAACTGTATAAAGAAGGGTTATAAACATATTAACCACAAAGCGGATGATCCCAAGTGTCTATGTCGTCAGGAATACCTTGAAATTCGACAACGAGTTACCACTAAGTCCAGTCTGGTTAGTTGACGTATCAATACGTCATATTTCAACTTAGGCGATGACAATTTTCCTGAATTGCCAAAAAAAAGCACGTACCAATGACACACGTGATACCCGCCCTCAAGCTGGTAACCAGTATTCACATGTTTTGAAAAATAATCATTATGCCAGGGATAATGATGATGACATCTCCAATGAGACCCTGCTACAAATATTTTTTGATGCAGTCGATGCTCTTCAAAAATGTCAAAACAAATATGACAAATTAAGAGTTCTGGGTAATATGCTTAAATATGCCATATAATTCAACTGTCATACACAATGTTCATGTTATGCACTGGAATGCACAAGGCATAACGACTGAGTCAGCAGCTGCGCAGCTGGAGCAAATAGTACGTAACAAAGGAGTTGAAATTCTACTCCTAAATGAGACTTTTTTAAAACCTCACCATAAATTTAATCTCGGAGGCTTTAAAATTTACAGAAAAGACCGGCCTACCCATGGCGGAGGTGTACTTATTGCAATTAAAAGCTATATTCAACACAAGCTATTACCTAAAATAAAGACGCGAATTATCGATAATATTTCGATACAAATAATGATTAATAGAAGACCTGTAATTGTGACTGCAGCGTATAAGCCGGCGGTAAACTCTGTTGACTTTGTAACGGATCTGGATTTATTAACCAACTCTACAAGCGAGTTTTTTATATTTGGAGATCTGAATGCACATCATACTCATTGGAATTGTGTGGCGAACAATGCTACTGGGAATGAACTTTACAATCATTGTTTAAGATCTAACTATTATATACACCATCCAAATGCCTTTACCCGGTTTGGTCAGAATTTGGTTCAAGTCCAACCCTCTACGGTTGATATTCTTTTAACGAACTCTAGTGTTAATTTCTCCAATTTAGAAACCCATCCTAACATACTACAGTCAGACCACGCACCAATCACTTGCTTTATTTTTGGGCATATTCATAGTATGATAGAGACAGTTCCCTTGTACTATCGCGCAGACTGGCCGGCAATCAGAAAATGGGTAATCCTGATAGTCTAGAGCTGTCTTTAAGTAGATTAATATCAATCGCTAAAGAGGCTTTTAATCAAATTCCTACTGGTACCAGAAGTTCTTGGCAGAGAGAAATCTCTGACACTAGTAAATTGTTAATTAGACAGAGAAATAAATATAATCGCAAATTTCAAAGATGTAGAGATTTAAACCAAAGAATGCAAATAGATTGCATATTAAAGCAATTGAATAGACTAATTAATTTCCACCTCAATAGAGACAGAAACGAACGCTGGTCAAAATTTATTTCAAAACTGCCTACCGGGTCTAAAATGTTTTGGAAACTATCAAAAGCTCTTAAAGATAATAAAAACAATTTTACAGATTTACACGTAAACAATGACATTTTAAAAACCAGTGCTGAGAAGGCAAATGCATTAGCTGACGTTTTCGAAACCTCCCACACCATAACTATTAATAACCCATCCCCGCTGGATCCTAGAGTCTCAAATTACATTAATCGCCTAAATGGTATGCCTGATTCTAGAACAAATGCTGAATTAACAAATACAAGTGAAGTTAAATCACAAGTACTATTGCTGAAAAATAATAAGGCTCCTGGCCTTGATGGCGTTAATTCTATTATTCTGAAAAATATGCCCGAGTACTTCTTCGAGACGTTAAGTAAGCTATTTAATTTTTGCTTAGAAAATGGATACTTTCCTCTCATTTGTAAAAAGGCTAAAGTAATTCCTATTCAGAAAGCTGGTAAAAATCCTAAACTAGCCACCAGTTACAGACCAATCAGCATATTGAGTTTGATAGATAAGATCTTTGAGAAAATCATTCACAAGAGAATTTTAAATTTCTGTAATAATAATAATATTATTAATATTCAGCAGTTTGGGTTTCGCAGGGAACACTCCACTACACGCCAGTTAAAAAGAGTTCTTAACTTTATCGAAAATAATAAGTTTAATAGAAAAAGCACTGGCGTTTTATTTCTCGATATTGAAAAAGCCTTTGACTCCATCTGGCATGGCGGCCCGTTATTTAAACTTAACACTTTCGGTTTCCCAATTTATCTTCAAAGGATTATTAAGAACTTTTTAGAAAATCGCACGTTTGTTGTTTGTGTTGATAATACTTTTTCGAGTGAGAGGCAAATACTTGCTGGTTTGCCACAGGGGTCGGTGCTATCTCCCACACTATACTCAGTCTATACATCTGATATAGTAATACACAAATATTATGATGCAGCATTCTACGCAGACGATAGCGCATTTATTTGTTGCGGAAAACTCAAATGCGATAATTAAAAAAATGCAAAACTGCCTGCAAACAGCACAGAATTACTTCGAAAAATGGAAAATTAAAGTCAATGACCTTAAAACGCAGGCTATTATATTTTCTTATAATAAGTCACCCAAACGTCTGCCAACCTTACAACTAACTTCTCGAGGAATAACAATTCCTTTGAAAGAAGACATTAAATATCTAGGGGTAATCCTTGACAGGAAACTTTCATTCAAACAACACGTTAATAACATTTGCGATAAAGCAATTAAATGCGGTCGATCCCTGTATCCTCTACTCTGTAGAAGATCAAAACTGAACTTAAATAACAAATTATTACTATACAAAATGTGTATTCGTCCCATAATGGCCTACGCTTGTCAAGTATAGTATCACAAAACCGCTAAAACACATAAAAAGAAACTGCAAATAATTCAGAACAAAAATTTGAAAATAATACACAATCTATCTCCTAGATACTCAACTGAGTTATTGCACAAAAACTTTAACCATAAAATGTTTAATACATTTGCGAGGGAACTGACTCTGTCATTTAATGTAAGATGCAGATGGTCTGAATCCGAAACTATAAGCGATTTGATAAACAACCACTCAGATTCTTTTGTATGAAAGAATTTAGTTAGTGTTTGTTGATAAAATTTCTTATACCTTTAATGTATGCATAAGGTTTTTAACAGCAATTTTTCCTTAACACTGTGATATTTTTAATTTTGCGTTTATATTCAATTATTTAGATTTTAATTGCTGTAGTACATTTTTTAGTAAAATCTCATAATTTGTGTACATGTATTATACTAATTAAGAATTAAGAACAATAAACATAATAATAATAAAAAAATCTTAAATATATAAATAATTATTAGGCCCAACCAGTGTCAGACATAAACTTAGTGATAATAATTAATAATACATTAGAATCGTATTTAGCATAAATATATTTTTAAAAAGTTTCATCTGGAGTGTTGCGTATTAAAGCCGTAGTATCCCTCTTTTTTAAGCGGATGTGTCCAGGAAAGTTCAAGATGTTACGAGCAAGGGGATTAGTATGGGACTCGAGTTTTGTTAAATATTTGCCTGCATATTTTGCAATTTCAGCGGTCACAAGTGGCATATTTAGATCACGATGTAAAATTGAATTTTTCATGTACCAAGGAGCCGATGTTATTAACCTTAAAATTTAGTTTTGCATACGTTGTATTCGCTCTACATTGGAAGCTGAAGCAGTGCCCCATAGTTGAATTCCGTAACACCATATGGGTTTCAAAAGCGACTTGTATATTAAAAGTTTACAATCTAGACTGAGGGTAGAATTTCTACCAATCAGCCAGTGTATCTGGGTTAATTTAAGCTTCATTTGTGTTAGCTTAGAGTCAATGTGGTGTTTCCATGTAAGCCGTCGGTCAAGATGTATACCAAGGTATTTCACCTGTGAATGTTGAGAAACAACTTGATTGTTGATTCGAACGGGGGAACAAGTGTCTCTTCGTAGGGTAAATGTGACATGAACACACTTTTGTTCATTTACTTTTATTCTCCATAAGTTCAACCACAGCTCCAACAGGTTAATATGTTCCTGAAGATATCGGGATGACTCGTGAGGGTTTTCATTTATACTAAGGCAGGCTGTATCATCGGCAAAAGTAGAAGTGAGGATATTACTGCTCAAAGGCATATCACAGGTTAAATCAAATACAAAACTGGCCCCAGTATACTCCCCTGAGGCACCCCAGATGAAATGGTTTCGGGCACACTCATGAAGTCTCCTCCCACGACAGTGAACTTCCGTGCAAGAATGTAACTTTCCAAAAGATTTACAATGTTTATTGGTAGATATGTCTTCAATTTTAGAATTAGGCCTTCATGCCACACTTTATCAAATGCCTGAGAGACATCAATAAAGAGGGAAGAACAATACTTTCTTTCTTCAAATGTTTTTCTTATGAAATGAACCAATCTATGACATTGTTCATTGGTGCTGTGCTGACTTCTAAAACCAAATTGATGGTCCGGTATGCATCCATTATCAGCTAGAATTGGGGACAATTTTGTCATGAGCAGCTTTTCGAAGAGCTTTGAAATTGTTGACAGTAAACTTATTAGCCTATAAGACTCAGCCTTGGTAAGATCTTTGCCGGCCTTTGGAATCATTTTGACCATGGCAAGTTTCCAGCTGTGTGGATAATACTCCAGTCGTAAAATGCCATTAAAAATGAATAACAGGATTCTAATAGCAATACGAGGCAACTGTATCAGCATCTTGTTACTAATTCCATCAATACCCGGGGCCTTCTTTGGATCGGTTTCAGCAATTAGTTTTTGTACATCAAGCATCTTAAACTTTATGGGTCGAGGGGGTAGAGCAACTACGCTCGGCAAATCAACAGCACCAGTACATGTGTTTGGGGTAAATACGTTTTTTAAATGACCAGCTAATATGTTACCTTTTTCAGTATTAGTTCTTGCCCAACCTCCGGTAGAAGTGCGCAGGGGTGGTTTAGACTCAACGGGTGTTTTAAGTTTTTTAGCAGCGCGCCACAAGGAGTAATTAGATGCTGCTGTGACATCGAGACCTTCCAGATAGTTCTTAAGAGAAGCAGATTTTTCAGATGCAAGCAACTCTTGGAGTCGTTTAGTGCATTCTCTAAGTCTGATTTTATGTTGGGGCGATCTGTGCTGTTGCCATTCCCTTCTAGCTCTTCTTTTTTCACATACGAGACGTTCAATATCCGCAGAATAAATTCTATTAAGCCCAGTCTGCGGATGGGAGGTAGTGGCATGTTTAGCAGCCTGTTTAATATTCTCGGTAAGATTGGCAATGTTAAGTTCAATATCATCGGGAGTTCTAAGCCTGATGTTTTCCGTACAATGACTACTGAGATATTTTTTGAACCCCAGCCAGTTAACACGATTTATCATCTTCACATATGGGTGAGGTGAGTCACTTCTTAGTGGTCTACAAATTGTAACGATCGTGGGAGAATGATCGGAGGAGAGATCATGTGAAGCTTCAACATGAATTAAATCCCTAGGGATTTTTTTCATGACCCCAAAATCTATAACATCCGGAATTTTTTGTAAGTCAGTAGGCCAGTAAGTGGGCTCCCCGCTAGAAATGACATCCAAACCCATTTTTGAAATTGTGTTGAACAATGCTCGAACTCTAGGTGTAATAAGACGCGATCCCCAGAACGTATGTTTTGCATTGTAGTCTCCAGCTGCTACGAAACAAGGGCCAAGAGTTTTGTAAAAATCCTCGTATGGAATATTGAATAGTTTAAAGGAAAGTATTTGAATAAAAGGAGCTTAAAACTGAAAAAGTGAAAAAAAGTGAATTTAATATAAAATAACAAAATAAAACATAATAATATATAAAGGAAAACAAAAGAGTTGAAAAAGATTTTAGTACTACTAATTCCTAATAGTACTAACAATTCCAAGACTTTTGAAATTATTTTTTTCCTATTTCCAAGTAATGCTAAAATTCAGAAGCAATGGGTGAAATTTTGTGGACGAGGAAATAACATAAATCCAAAAACTTCTTATGTGTGCATGTTGCATTTTTGTCCTGATGGCATCGAAAAAAAAGCTTGCAGTACGGAATGGGTACGTACATAAAATGAACTTTAAAATATGTTTATAAAAATCTGTGTTGTTCCAAGGATTCGGTAAAGAGAATTTTAAAACGTAGGTCATTTCCAACAATAACACCAGCTTGATATGATGATGGCATATGATGGTTTAGAAAACTTGGCTGGCTACATATGCCACAGATTAAAAGATGAAGAGCCAAATATTTCTGTACCAAGAAAAAAGGCGAGTAACGCCTCGGGTGAGAGAACAAGAAATTGATGAAGCAAATTTAATAAATATAGTGTCAGCAAACGACAGTTCAGACAACAAAAGCGTAGAAGCAGATAAAGAAAAAAATAATTTTACTCTACAAATCATAAAAAATGGTCTAGACTTGGCCGAACAGTTACGGTCACATTTTTTAAATAGAGATCCTCTATACAAAAGGTGCACAAATTTAAAAGAAAACTTTAGAAGTGCTTAGCAACATGTAAGGAGATATACAAAGATCTTTCAAATAAAAATACCTAGACAATGTAAAATAACAGATTTTTTACAAAAGTTCAACCATCCAACAAATAAAGATATGTATGTATATAAAATAATTTTTATGATGAAGATTGAAAAATAAATACACATATTAATTTAAAATTTGATTTTATTGTAACTTAATCCTTTGCCTCTTACAAAACGTTTTTTTTTTTGGAACTTAACCCTGTTTTTTGTACCAGTCGGATGTTTCCTATAACACGGTGGTTGCATTTTTGGAACCAAACCACTACTTTTGTACCAGTGCTTCCATTCATATAACACGAATTCGCTTAGCACGACATTTCTCTGGAACGTATATACCGTGTTATACAGGGGATACCTGTACAAAAAGCAAAAAGATTTTGTTCAAATTTTTAGTTGGCGAGAATAATAAATTTCAATAATAAATAATAAGTTATTGTACTCGTCACCATAAATGTTTTATTTTCGATATATTTTTACTAATGAATTTCTTAAATTTGGTTTTGATATTCCCTTAAATAGAATAGAGCCATCGATAATGGGAAGAATGGTGGCGAAACCTTTTTTAACGGAAACTCAGCGAATACTGCAATTGTCATTTCAAAATGTTACTGTTTTGCAGAATGAACGAAAAATACTGGATGATGTCAGTGGTTTCGTGAGGTAGATATAAGTTTCGCAACTAATGTATATTTGTATATAGAGTCGAATTTGGATAACTCTATGCCGTTCAATTGGTAATATCGTTTAATCGACGTTATATCATACCCTTACCGCGGAAAAAGCTTAAGTAACATAATTTTTTATTTTAAATTAATTTTTAATCGCAATCGGTAATTTACGATCTATAAAATTAAATTTTAGTTTTATAGTCGTTAGAAATGGCATCACAAATTTAGAGCAAAATTAATTTTGCAATATTCATAAAGCTTAGTGCAAATTCAGTTATTAAAAACACTTCTAAATTTAACCAAGCAAGCACCGCTTAGTGGAAAAAATAATTCATGTATCGTATTATATGCAACCACAAAAGAGCTTTTTATTTTAATTTTAAATTAAATTGAAAATCAGCAGACAGGAAGAAAAAAGGATTTTCTTCTTATTTTCGATCACAATCGTAAGTAAAAATTTAAACACGAATAACACTAATTCGATCCTGGAATACTTGAATAAATTATCATATTTGTGCTGTTTATATTTCTAATCTTGATAACGCTGGTGGATTAAGGGCTTTTAATAGTGAACATGCGATGAGAGACCTAGCCTTAAGACCAAAATCGAAAAAAAGCTAAAATTAAATTGATACAATGGAAAGAATACAAAAATTTAAGTATTTAAAATTTATGATTATTTTTATTCAGGCTCTAGGTCATATATTAATTTAAGTAAAACTTCTTTGTTTTACTAAAAAGAAGCTTAAGACTTTTAATTTTAAAAGAAAAAGACGGCTTTACTCAAATTCCTGATGAAGAAAACCGATGGTGATCGAAATATGGAATAAAAAATAAAAAATAACATTTGATAAAACAAAGAAGTTTAACTTAAATTAATATATGACCTAGAGCCTGAATAAAAATAACCATAAATTACATACCATAAGGTCGATAAAATTAATAAATATATTCTATTGTTTGTTGTTGGCTTAGCTAGGTATATGCCTGCATTTCATTGGCGCTAACCAAATCATCAGTACCCTTTTAGCAGGCATATACCTAGCTAAGCCAAAAACAAACAATAGAATATTAAAATGGTTATTTTGGAGAATATCTCGAATAACGAATTTGATAAATATTATTAATAAATATATAGTATTCAAAATTTTTAAATCAAGCTCGTGCAAATATTTAAAAAAGTAAATATTAATCAGCCTGTCTGAAGTGCGATTCAGTAACTTTTAAAAATTGGAGAAAAGCTTAATTTATCAACAACTGCGGTGGTTTGCACCCACGATTGTGTGATTCACTAATTTTTCTTGTTCAGCTTTGTTATAATTTGATATCAGCCAGTACATACATAACTTAAAAAATATTATTGAATAGCAAAATCGTAAATTTTGCTGTTAAATTTTTTAAATGAAGTTACTGAATCGCACTGCTGGTATCGCTTCCAAAGCCACTTCTGCCTCAACCAAATCTTATATCATGAATTATTATTTTTTGCTTAAAATCAAGCCTTTAATTTAGATTTCCTGTACATGTACTTGGCACTGTTTTACTTCTAGTGCCATATTTTCTATTTTCCTTCCATAGAACAATTTTTCAAGTTCTCTATTCGTTTAACCGAAAAGTTTCTCACTTCTTTTGATTAAAGATCTTCTATAAGAGAAAAACAATTTTATATTTCCCTTTTACCAAATTCGACAATATGTACACATATACATATACATATATATATATATATATATATATATATATATATATATATATATATATATATATATATATATATATATATATATATATATGTACATATATGTAATTGAAATAAACATTTAAGTCCGGGCGAGATTTTAGCGATAATGGGTCCATCTGGCAGCGGAAAGACAACTTTGCTGGACTGTCTAAGCGGTCAGAGATGCGTCGACAGTGGCTTAATCTACGTGAATGGCGAGCTAATATCGAAGAAATGGCGTAGAAAAATCTGTTATGTCTTGCAAGAAGAAATTTTCTTCTCGGGCCTGACACTCAAGGAGACTGTAATGTACACAGCCCTGTTACGTCTGCCTGAAAATAAGCCTATGGTAGAGAAGGTGAAGCTTGTCGATGACATTTTACACTCGCTGGAATTGACATTTTGCCAAAACACGAAATTCGGGGATTATATGAACAGAGGGTTGTCCGGTGGCGAAAAGAAGAGGGCCAACATAGCGTGCGAACTTTTAACAAATCCGCTGTTAATGCTTTTAGATGTAAGTAAAAATTAAGTATGAATACGTATAATCATATTTATCTTACCACTTTTTATTTTATTTGATAGGAGCCCACTTCAGGTTTAGACAGTCATTCAGCCATATCGCTTATGAAAATTTTAAAACGTTATGCCACACAGGATCATAAAACTGTTGTGATTACCGTACATCAGCCATCGTCGCAAATGTTTCATATGTTTGATAAGTTATTGTTGCTTTGCAATGGAGCAACGGCGTATTTTGGCGAGGTCAATAACATTTATAGATATTTCGAAGGCGTTGGCGTATCAATTAAGCCTCACTACAACCCAGCTGAGTTTGTACGTAAGTTTCCTTATGTGCCATACTTTTATTTCCACACGATAAGCAGGTGTTATTATTATTTATAGTTTTTTGGAACGCGGAGAATTTACGGTGTCAGTATTTTGTGCGAATTCCCATTAATTCAAGTGAGCTAAATATATGATTGTCATTGCAAGAAGTTCTTCTTATCATGCCTATTCACTGATTTTGAATCTATGATAAATAGGCTGAGAAAGTTTTTTATATAAATTGAATTACTTTATGTAACTTTCTAACTATTATATGACCTAAATTGATAATATAATTAGTCTGGCTTGAGTTCGAATCCTGACTTTGTAAATTTAAATTAAAATCTTTCTTTTTTAAAATAATTTTGTTATTAAGGAGGAAGTAAGGAAAAACCCATTAGACTAGCAGAGTGGAATAGTACTGCTTTCGATGGTCGCTACCACATCATCATCTGTATCATGTGTATGTTGTTTCACTACTTTTCACGTGGCTGCTAGTTTTTTGGGATATCAAATATTTATATTGAACGTAAAAAATTTCTCCGAATTCAACATAATGTTTAATTTAATAATTACACAAAGAAATATATAGGACTATAACAAAAAAAGTTATAATGATTTTCTTATATTTTAATTAGTAAAGAAAATATTACTAAGTTGCTTGTATATAAATTGTTGATTAAGTTAATTGAACAATGAACACGTAAATTATTTATGTTTACAAAATTTGAAGTCACATGCAATTTTTTCAACAATATATTTTTTAATAACAATACCAACCTACGAAACTTGGTGTGAAATTCGATTTGTTATATTTTTTTCAACGATTATAATTTTATATCAAATCAAATGTTCCAATAAACTTTTTCCTATTAGAAAACTATTTAAAAAATTAGAATACAATTATAGAAACACGATAAATTTCAGTCAAAATTTATTCTAATTTAACTTATGTACATATATGCGACATATGTGGTTTTACAGCCTTTTAAAAAATATTTTGTAGACTTTTAAAAATATTTATTCTTATTAAATATACAATAATATCGACTTTTATTGAGTATTTTTGCACACTCCAGCCTTCACATTACAATTTATCTTACGAATATTTGACTATTAAACCCAGTAAAGAAAGATCTTCATAAAAACTTTGAGATTAGGATCCAAAAGTAATGCAATTCCGGATCAATTCCAGTGAGGAAAAGAACACTGAAGATGGCAATAAGCCGAAACCGGTCTGATTACAAACCAAATTTGAATGACGGCAAATCATACCAAATTCAAGCAAACAATTCACTCTTCTCTTTTTAGAGAAAAAGTAAACTTTATATTTATTTATTTCTTTATTTTTTGTTTGCAATGGAAATAACTTTATGTATATTAAATTATGATTGGTTATACACCATTGAGAATAAACTTCGAATCTGGAACCCATACAAATTTCACGATTTCTTTTTCTTTACTTGTATGTAAAGAAATTTGATCCTTAATGATTGGAATTAATATTGTTTTCATGTTGATTTAAAGAAATAAGTATTTTTGTTAATAAAAAATAAAATTTTTTAATTCGGACTTTCGCAGATTTGTAGAATGAACTCAAGTGAAAGTGAAAAAATGCACATTAGGATTTTTGGAAGAAATGAAAGCATCGTTCCCTAAGAATGACCTCCATTTTTTATTACTGGGTATATTTATCTGTATTAAGAAGTCAAACTGCGTTTAAAATAAATTAAACACATGAAATCAACTACTGGCATGATATACCTGAAAATACTTGAGTATTATAAATAAAACCAAAGGAGTTTGACTTAAGTACTTCAGAGGCAATAAATTAAGAAAGAAAATGCGTGGTAACGACCCCGGTGTATGACAAGGATAATTAATCGAAAATAAAATTAATGCAAAATCGTTCTGAAAGCTTTGCTATGATCGAGTCAAATAAATTCTCATGTCCTATTTATACTGCATACAACTATTGTCATCTAAAAAGTTTTGATAATATGTGGAAAGGGCCTTCGAAAATAACGTTGCACTCTTGGGTGTAGTAGGTTGGAACTAAAGTTGAATTTGCTTCCCTCGCTTTAGAATATTTATGTTTAATTCTTTCTTAATTAAAAATTTTTATGAATTTTACCCCACTAATAAATTAATCTGAACTAATGAATTATTTTATTTAAAGTAATACATACATAGGTTCGTACACAATCTTACAACATAAGAGGTTTCAAAACACAATAACAACTCCAATAAAAAATTTAACGAGAAAAAACGTGTACTCCTAAAGTGTGCATCATTATAATTATCTTACTTAATTTGACCTTTTAATTGTTATTTTTGCTTAACCTACATACATATATCTCTCTTTTCAAACAAATCTTAAATTATGTACTATTTCAATATTCTATTGTTTGTTGTGGGCTTAGCTGGGTATATGCCTGCATTTCATTGGCGCTAACCAAATCATCAGTACCCTTTAGCCAAATCATGATTGAAAGCATTCAAAGCTCGTATACTTATGCAAGTCAATTATAATTGTTTGTGATTGTACAAAAGCTTTCTAAGGCTATTTATACTTTTGTGTTTTTGTTGATTACAAATAGAAAAATATGATTGAGTTCTGTTGGAATTCTCATATATATTTGTAGTATTTTGCATAAGTATACGAGCTTTGAATGCTTTCAATCATGATTTGGCTAAAAGGGTACTGATGATTTGGTTAGCGCCAATGAAATGCAGGCATATACCCAGCTAAGCCAACAGCAAACAATAGAATATTGAAATTGTTATTTTGGAGAATATCTCGAACAACAAATTTGATAAATATTATTATGTACTATTATTATTCAATTAATTAGCCTATTTTTTCGACCTCTTTGTTTTAATATAAATGTTATATAATAATTGATCTTTATTTCATAATCGAATTTTTGTTATATATTACCACGTTTATACGCACGTCTTATTTGCAAATAGAACTATTTGCAAATAACTTATTCACTGTTCATACGGGAAATTGCATACGAACTTATGTTATTATTAGTGATGCCATGTGACGAAAATATGATTGTTTGGTAAGTAAAACACAAAAAACGTTCATGAAGTGGCAACGTCTTACTTTTTATTTGCAAATAGTGTCGTTATTCACGACTTGTTAAGTGAGTTAATAAGTTACAATAAAAAAGTTATACGGCAACATTCTTTTTTTTTATTTGCAAATAAGACGTGCGTATAAACGTAGTATATGACAATAATAATAGAAACAATTTTTAAAATTGTTTTTACATTCATATAAGTACATATGTGTAAACAAATTGAAACAATTTAACAAATGAAATTAAATAAAAAAACTTAGGAAACAAAAACAAAAACTGGGAGATCGTTTCACATACGAGCCGTTCTAGCAAAGAACGAATTGGTTCTGTAATGCGTAGTGCGATTCGCTGATACATATATTGACCACAAATAAATGCGCTCTTAGTGAAGAACGAGTTTTTTGCAAATAAGAGCGGGTCTCGGGAATATATTTCCTTACTTCATCACAGTACGTTCCACTGTAGTAACGATAAAACAGCGTAATACATTCCACATTGTGACGATGCTCCGATGCTACACTGTTGTCACCAATAAGTCTTTTCGCCCTCTCCTGTACTCGGTCCCGTAGCTTCAAAATAGACTTTAAAGCACCGGCCCATACATAATAGTTGTATTTCATTTTCGGTCGAATGTAGGTGGTATAAATGGTAAGGATATCAGAAGGAGTGAAGTATCTCTTACAGTGTCTGTCTAAAAAATTTAGGAATTTTAATGCTCAGTCCATCGAACATCACACTTAATTTTCATGTCAAGAACATCAAGAGCTTTAGAGATGAAGCAGCATGTACGGTCATACATTTATTACAATAACAAAAATATATTTACATTCCTATTGGTCACTTAAACTTACAAATCAAATGTATGTACATATATAGTTTGAGCAACATTATGTATATCAGTTTTATAGTTTATTATCTTATTATTCAGAACATTTACAATATTAAGAATTTCTAGCGTAACAAAATTTAAAGATCGTCTCTTTAACTAAAACTGATACTTTCTCAAGTCTCGTTTATGAGCACAATTAAAGCAATATTTCGTTAAAGCTGTTTTATGTGAAGTTGAAACATTCTTATACTTCTGTTCTGACTTGTGTCCTGCCATCCTAATCTTTTTGGTACCCATATATATATTTTATTAAATCTTTCATTATTCTTGACCATCTTATGAACTATATTAGAGACAATAAGAACTGATTTATGTGAGTTAAAGTTTAACATACTTTTGAACTATAATAAATGACGTCCTGAATTCTGAATTCAATCAAATTTCCATATATGAGAAAAATAATTTGTCAGTGCAATAGGATTCCTTATCTTCAAAGTCATCTTCTCTTTACTAGTATTTTATATAATGAATTAAAATATATTATTGTGATCTTCTCTTAAAAAACACAAACGTGAGTAGAATTGAAAATAAAATTTTTCTATATTTTAAGAAAAGAAAAATGATTGCTTTCAAAAATGCTTCTCTCTATTTATAAAAATTTCTCTATTTATAAAAATTTTCAAATTTAAGTTGTATTCATTTGCTAAAAATTTACCAAGTCTACTAAAGTATATATCTTTATTTGTCCGAAAAATTTAAAGTGAAGCATTAGTAACGTACATTTGAATCGCAGAACAAAACGTGCCTTTTTACTGATTTCAGAATGTTTTCCACTTGATTGATTCCTGAATATATAACAAGTTTCAATCAACAACAATCAAGGTCATATGAAATCTTTAATTTGAAAAGAGTGCATTGTACAACGAACGTTTTGGTCGTTTTTTAAATAGAAATAATAATACTATTAAATTTAAATTATTATTTTATGCAAAAGCTCTAATTGTTTCTAACGATTAGTTGGGGAGAATATCCCAAATAATGAATTTTCAATATTAAGTATTATTATTTTATATAAAGTTTTTATAAATTTTAATAAAACCAATTTAAAATGTCTAGAAAAATTCAAATTTGTAAACTTTTTCCAATATCTTGTTCAACCCAGCTGCATTTTCCCTATTGTTTTCGTTTTGATTATAAGTAAGTTCTTTGTATCAACCTGAGGCCTTATTTTCTATCCATTTATCTCCAATCATCTCTTTTTGAAATAATTGTTGTAGCTTCTCTAAGTGATATTGAAGGAAGAAAAAAGGACGAAAAACTTTTTAAAAGCTCTAAATTAGTATTCAACTTTAGGAATCTTAAATAAAATCTGTAGTCTGATTTTTGAAAACTGTGTATTAAATACTATCCGTTTTATATCATAAATATTCAAATCGCAGGGTCTCTTATGTTGAGAATACTCCAACATACGTCTATGGCGAGAATAAATTTGACAATATTCTTCTATTGTTGGTATAACATCATATCTTAGTAAATAATTTCCAACACGACCGAAAACTCTGTCAGCTGGGAAAAAACTTTGCATTATTACTGGAATTATACTAGTAATACTTTGTAAATCAAACGGTAAAAAATATGTTTTGGAATACAAAAAAAAAAACACTTAAAATTTTTTTAAGTAAAATTTTTAATGAAGAGAAGAAAAATTAAACAGATAAGATTTCTTTTCAATAGAACTCAGCACAGTTATTGCAAAGATAGCAAGAAAAAAACAATATTCTAGAAAAAAATTCAAAATATGCTTGAAGTTCACTGACGATTTGGTTTAGCGACCAAGGGAATGTCGGCATATGAACAGCTAAGCCCACAACAAACAAAACATTTTGCAAAAACTCTAATTGTTTTATCAATTAGTTGGGAAGAATATCCTGAAATAATAAATTTCAATATTAAGTATTTGTATTTATTTGAAAATTAATGGAAAATTTTTCCATAATTTTTAGAGTTTCTGTAATTATAACACTTGATGCCTGTCAAGCAATTGAATCGTGAAAATATACCATTGTGAACAAGGCAAATTCCAATAAAGGACATAAGGGAATTACTGCCTAATTTAGTGCCGAATCAACAAACAGCCTATATTGCGTCTAATTTTTTAGGAATAATTTTTGACAGATTGTACCTCATTTTTGTTGATATAAATATCATTATTTTTATTCACGTTCAATTGTACAACTCACTCTAGACAGAAATGTGAACGAAAATAATTCCGATTTTAAGACGCATTTTCAGTTCCATTAACGAGTTTTCTTTGCATAACAATTTAAATTCATCTGAAGTTTCACCAAAATTTACCACAGTTTTGAAGTTTATCTATTTAAAAAATCACATGTGACCCAACTAAATGATGTCATAATTCAAAATCGCTGCTATTTTATTATAAATGAAAAAGTACTTCTATTTTCATCATAATTTCATTTGAAAGTGTAAAATTGGTGGCCACCTCCCGAGTTGATACACAATTGAGATCGTTTTACGGAATTTTAAACATCTGGTTCTAAACTGGCGATCTCTTCTTCAACGGAGATTTTAAAAGAGGAAAGGATGCTTCGCACACAAAGTAATACATACAACACTTTCCAGCCGACTTAAAAAAAGGGGTGAACTAATTTAATTTTAAGGGTTCTTCCAGTTTGGAAATACTAAATAGCGCATAACTCCCTCAATAATTTTGGAAGATATTTAAACTTTCCTGGGTGTAAAATATAAAATATAAATAGATGATAAAGTCTTTTGAACTCATTCACAATTGCGTCGGTTTTGCAATCTGCTCGATTGGCTGTTTATAATGAAGTCGAACGGTTTGCTGTCATCTCAATTCAAATTGTTTTTGTAAAGAGATCGCTTTCGACCGTGTACTATCTTATTTTTTACTAATTGTTGTCCTTTTCCTTTCTAGTTCCATCAATACATTCAACTAAAACCAAAACAATAAAAAAATTAAACTCTAATTGTTTAAACGTTTAGGTAGTTGCATGATAAATACAATTACTAACATTCAAAGGGAGTTAGATTATTAGTCTCATGTTGAGTATAATTGTTTGTTGTGTTGTTTGTTTAAACGCGTTCTATGCCTACTATCATTATCTATTTTGTAATAATCATATACGATAGAAATTCTCATATTGTAATTAATTTGTTTGGCATAAGCATATGAGGTTGAATGTTTTCGATTTAGTTTTGCGGCCAATGAAATGTCGACATATGAACCGCTAAGGCCACAACAAACAATACAAATTTAAATTATCTTAGTCAGGCTCCATGTTTTCCTTGTTAACTTTAGAATATTGCCTAATATTTCTTTTTTAATTTAAAAACGTTACACATTAGCCTATTAGTCCAGACTAAGAAAAGTTCAAAATATTTAACTCTTAAGTACATGAAACACAACTTTGATTTAATTTTTAGTTGAACATCTGAAATCAAATCCAGACATTCGTGAAAAACTATTTATGGCAGCAAAAGAATCTCACAGTAACTTTTTAAACAGAAACTGTATTATTCAGAATGGTTTCGCAATGGGACAAGACGGCGCAGTATCAAAAAGTTCTCACTCACTTGGACATCTCGTGTTCAGCGAAAAACATTCCACTCAACATGATGAATTAATTAGCGATATACTCAATAACTATTATAAAGACATCCACAATAATCATAGTCAAAATATTATTTTATCAAATGATCTTCATGAAATTGAACACCAGTATCATCTTCATAATCACCCTCATCACCGTGACGAGCATAATGGTACTGAAGAGGCAACCGCACAAGTATGGAATGGCAGCGATGCACAGTCTAACTTTAGTTCGGTGTCAAGCGATTGTTGTAAAAAGGATTGGCTGGACTATCCCACAAGATTCAACACGCAATTCCAAGTGCTTTCAAGCCGTAACTTCAAAGAGGCTAAATTACGTATGTTGTCCAAACTAAATTGGCTTCAATCTATCGGCTTGGCCCTAATGGCCGGTGCAATATGGTTCAACATTCCTCGCTCCGAAGAATATTTGCACGATCTGCAGGGGTGGATGTTTTTCTCGCAAACATATTGGATGCTATTTGCTTTATTTGGTGCTCTAAATTCATGTAAGTTCATCATATATCAAATAGGTTAATCTGGCTTTACATTGTACCACAAGTAATAAGATTTTGTAGAAGCAAAATAAAACGAAATTTTCTCTACGAGTATATACGCGTACTCTATAAGGAAATGAGAATAAACCTCTGTTGTAAGTTCTTTCATGTTTACACCACTGGTGTGAAGTGGAATCACAGTGTGATGGTATGTTACATCTACAAAATATATGTATGTTGTTCCTTGTAGTTATTGTATACAACTGCCATCCCCTTGAATATACACTCATAATGCTTTCAATGTACACTTTAAATTACAGGTCTGATTTAATGACAGACAATCATTTTCTAAAATGGTTTAGAAAATTAACATTTACCGTCCGCTGGTCAAATTACCATTCGTATTTTTTCTTCTACTGTCATACTCGTATTTAGTGTTTACACTGTACTAATTTTTTTGATTTTACACTGATTTTTGATAGATTTAATTACTATGGTACCATGAAAAGCCACGTTTAGCAGCTGAGCGGAAGTGAAAGCGAAAGCAAAAACGAAGTTGATTCTAAAGACCCATAGCAGTTAACACATCGTCGGTTAATTATCACTTTACTGCTTTCTAACACATTTCGCTTCATATGTCAATCTGTATAAAATCTACTGTATATAGAGAAAACGAATATGAAGACATATAAATTTCAAATTACATCGTTTTTAACTTCGTCTTTGACTTCGCTTGGATTGAGTGGCCTCAGGTAGTTTTTCTTTACCAAGAAATGCTCATAATTCTCTCTTACAGTTCCATCCGAACGTGAAGTTATTAATAAGGAAAGGCGTTCTGGATCTTATAGATTGTCGGCTTATTATCTTGCAAAAATGTTTGGCGAATTGCCGCTGGTTGTGGCATTGCCTACTGTGTATCTAATAATATCATATCCAATGTTGGGCTGCGCTAAGTATGTACACTAAAATGTTTAACAATATTTATCAAATTCGTTATTCGAGATATTCTCCCAGATAACCATTTAATATTTTATGGTTTGTTATTGGCTTATCTGAGTAAATATATGCCTGAGTTTCATTGGCGCTATCCAAATCATTAGTACCCTTTAGCCAAATCATGTTTGAAAAGCATTCAAACCCGTATACTTATACCAAAATAACAAATACTATATGATAAGTTGTATAAAGGCTTAAGCAAATATAAAAATACGCAAATCGATTATACTTATTTGTTGTGTTGTGTTTCCAAAAAAGCTTTATAAAGCCATTAAACTTATATGTTTTGTAAATTACAAATAGAAAAATATGATTGAGTTCTGTTTGGATTCTCATATAGTATTTGTAATTTTGGTATAAGTATACGGATTTGAATGCTTTTTAAACATGATTTGGCTAGAGGGTACTGATGATTTGGTTAGCGCATATACTCAGCTTAGCCAACAATAAACAATAAAATATTAAAATGTTTAACTTTTTAAGACATAAAAAATGTTTAGTTGATTGTCTATATGATAACATTTAAATGTACTTATGTATGTGCAGGTACGTATGCACCATTCCTGTCAAAAATGCAACATCTCCGTACACTAAAGATTATAATAATAACATTTTATACGACTATGAAATTCGTATGGAAAAGTTGCGTGTAAGCTACTTTGTCATCTATATATTTTAAATCTGTTAGTTTCTAGTAATGAATATTTATGGACAAGAAAATAATTAGATTTAAAATGTGTTTTAAGAAAATTTTTTAGAAAAAAATTTATGATGAAACATATTTCAAATAATATTCAGTTTTTATGGAAATGGCGGTATTTAGGTTGATTTTATTTTTAATACATAAATAAATAATACATTTCATACTTTGTACTCATACATATACGAGAATGTATGCATCTACGTATGTATAAAGTATAAAAAAATTAATTCAACAAATAATTTTTTTGAAATCAACTATGAAATACTGGTAACGAACTTAAAACAAAATCCATATATATGTACATATAGTGAGACTTTGGAAATAATATGTTAATAATGTCAATAGTTTTACATTTTCTTTTTAAACTTCAAAGTTTGATGCAATGAAGGCCCCTTTCAGATTGGCAACTTTAATTGCGCAAGTATAATTTTCATTTTTACTTATTTTCTTTTGAACTTGATTTTATGTTCACATTCAGCAACTTGGTTGAGCAAGTTTAATTTTCTTATGTCCGAATTTTCTTAATTTGTTGACGTTTTGTTTCATGTCTGTATTCATTGTAATTGTAAAAGTGATTTGAAATTAGGTGTATACAATGGAAGTTGAAGAAAAAATTAATATATAAATATAATAATATAAATAAAAAAAAAAAAATAATATGATATAAATATGAAAATGAACGAACATTAAAAATGCATTCATTGTTCATTGTTCAACTAAATTGATTAGTTGTTCCGTTTCATTTCGCTTCCATTTTCTTATAGTTTTTTAACTTTTTATTCACAGGGGCCTTATTAACAAATATAAAATTTTCACAAAATTAGACAACACACCGAAGAAGAAATAAAAGACAATGTCAAAAACAAATAAATATCCCAAGACAAGAATGACAGCAGAAACAGAATTGCCAAGTACAAGCAAGTCTGTACTCAAATCTCGGCAATCCTTTCCCCTTCAACCCGACCTTTCCTCTCACACCAACAAACACAAGACTTGCGCAAGTAAAGTTGCCTAATCTGAAAGGGGCCGAAGTTGTATAAATCAATGAAGCAGTAGTTATTCACCCTTATTCAATTTGGCGTAGTCAAAGTCGTCGTCAATTTTCAATCCATATGCCCTTAACTCAATTTCAGCATCAATTTCTTATTTCCTAACAGTCTTATGACGAATGTTAATAAAATGCAATACTTGTATCTAATATGTGAAACAGCTGATTTTTTAAATAATGAAGAAAAGAAAAAGTTACCAAAGTAAAGAAAGTACCAAACCCATACTATATACTAATATTGAAGACAGGTTCATAGAATTATCTATACTAATATTATAAAGAGGAAACATTTGTGTGTATGTTTGTAATGTTTTTACACAAAAACTACTGAACCGTTTTCAAAAATTCTTTCACCATTAGAAAGCTGCATTTTCACTGAGTGACATAGGCTATATTTAATTAAAAATTAATTTAAAAAAATAAAAATCATCAGCATCACATTTTCTGTATCCAACCAAATATGCATACTTTGTACAATGTTTTAACGTAGATTAATATTAAATAGGAAGAAGAAGGACAGCTATACAAATATGTACTTATTCTACTGAATATTTCAGAAGAAGAACTGAATAAAAACAGTCGTTCTGGAATACATAAAGTCTTTCCACATGTTAGTTTTAACAGAATATATCGAGCCTTTGCTGCAATAACGCAATAATTCAAAAAAGGTTGTTTTGCAGAAATTCAGTTTAAAGTTTTGTATTTACACACAACTTAATGGTAAAAGAAAATTTGGTTCTTTTCGCAAGAGCTGAGTATACAAAATATTTTTATGAAACTTTTACAGAATATAAAAAACGACAAGGCGAATAATTTCGTAATATCCATAACAACATTTACATTTGTACTCCCTTAAAGCCAGATTTTAATTAATTCCTTAATTCCCAAATTTTTTTAAGTACATATTTAAAAAGTAAAACTTTTCCATAGGAATTAAAAAAATAATAATAATAAGTAAAACCGTTTCATACCGATTTATTAAAATTAAGAAAAATTCTCACAAAGCATTAAAAATATAATATAATTATAATTCTAGTTACAGGATGTAAAGCTTCTTTTATGAGACATTCTGGAATGAACAGCCAGATTAGAGTCTCTTTGTAAATTCCAACAGTAGTCTGCCATCATATGTGTATCCCACCTTCCCTGGTACCGATTCTCCACAATTTTGATATCTTGGTGAAACATTTCTCCTTGTTCTTCGCTTAAATTACCCAAATTTTCGGGAAATCGGTCCAAGTGACTGTGCAAATAATGGATTTTAATACTAATGTTGCAGCCAAGGTCTCTGAACTTATCCAGCATATTCTCCACTAATTGAATATAATTTGGAGCTTTATTTCCCAAGAAATTTTTTATAACTTGCACGAATGATGCCCACGCATTTCGTTCAGTTTCGGTCATTGACTTATCAAAATCGTTGTCATTCATAAACTCCTGCTCTAATCTTATCTCCACTTAGATTAGGCATTTTGCTGCAAATATATGCAAAACATTCCCCATCACGATTCAGAGCCTTAAAAAACTGCTTCATGAGTCCTAATTTGATGTGCAACGGTGGTAGGACGATCTTTTCACGTGGAACTAAAGCTTCATTTGTAATATTTTTATCGCCAACAATAATTTTTTCTCTCGTAGGCCAATTTTTTTGCCGCCAATGTTGTTGCTTGGATCTGCTATCCCAGAGACACAAAAAGCAAGGGTACTTAGTATAACCACTCTATTGTCCAAGAAGAAAATTGACCATTTTAAGATCAACACAAATGATCCATTGGTGGTCTTGGTATTTTATCTTTTTCATCACTAATGCAACGTTGTTATATTCTTCTTTCATTGTTGTGGAGTGCGCAATTGGAATTGATGCATACACATTGACATTGTGCAATAAGACGCACTTCAAACTTTTCTTGGAACTGTCCACGAAGAGGCGCCAATCGCTAGGTAGATACTTGGATATCCCCATTTCCTGCATAAGACCATTTACATTATTACAAAACACCAGATTGTCTTCCTTAGTAAAAAAAGGTGTATTCTCCACAAATATAACAAAATGTATCAGCGTAATTTTTACACCGTCTTCTATTGGAAGCCATTTCTATTTAGATCAACACTTTTTTAATAAACTTTGCCAACTACAATAAACCACTTCTTACAAGCAACTAACTTTCGATATGCAATTGGAGTGCAAAAAGAAAAAAGACGTTGTGCAAATAAAATTGCCGCTAAAATTGACCGCTAAATTTAAATGTAGAATACGGCGAAACGCAAGGTGAAGAAATAAAAGTCTTATAGGATAAGAGCATAAAAATTCAGTTACTCTTACGCTCAGTGTTCGCATAACGCTGTAAATGTAAATGTTGTTATGGATTAACTTTTTATGTCAATTTACAGAAATCATCAATCACTAATATGTACATACATACATACAGACGGTCATAATTGGAGGTCATAAGTGGAGGGTATAAAAAAGCTATATCATGAAAACTAGAGCTGATAGAGACAAACTGATTACAGATTTGAATTCAGCGCACCCAAATTAACTAGAATCAGTTAATAAATTCAAAGAAGCAAAAAACTCTTTTAATTTTGTCGGGCTGTGTTATTGTCGGCACTTTTTTTAACTTTTAAAATGCATTAAATGCAAAAAGTAGTTACAGTGGCATAACCACATTAGTTGGACATATGGTATCGCGGACTTTTTTGTCGATATTAATACGTTCTATAACACTGTAGACTTTTTTCGTTCTATCATAAATAGTTTCCCCAGCGCACGAATTATGTTACCACGTTTTGGTTAGTATTAAAAAAAAACTAAATTTGTTTTTGTTTTTATTAATATCTTTATTTTACTTTATGCTTTACAACTTGTTGACCGAACGGGAGGAGTCAGACTCTCTTATGCTAGTTACAAGTTCTTCTTATAAATTAAAATTATTGTTAATATTGCATTTTCGTTTGGGAACGGAAATGCAATAAATGTGTTTTGACAATATTTATTGCAAATTAGTGAAAAGTTAGTTAAATTGGGACGGTTGCAATTCTGAGAATTGCGACCGAAAAATATACTTTGCTATATTTTTAGTGCTTTAATTTACTAATGATGTTAATTCTTTTATATTAAATAGGGATGGTTGCAATTCTTGGAATTGCGACCCAAAAATATTATTGATTTATGAATTTAATCATAATTTCTTTAAACAAATCGGAAACGAATTTAATATTACATTTTTCTTTATTTATTAGTAATTATATTTGCAATAAATTCATCTATAGTGTCATTCTTAATGTAAGTGTTATTAAAGATGGCAATTTTTTTTTATTAACCGATTAATTAATCAAATGATTAATTGAAAGGGTAAAATAATAATTGCAATTAATTGCTAGTAATTAACCGATTAATCGAATTTTTCGGTTAATAGAATTTGTTTAATTTTTTTTAAGTCTAAGTAATGCAATGAAATTTATTAAGAGTTTTTTTCTATATATTTTAAGAAATTGTTTTTTATTAATAAAATTATATAAAAAGTAACACAAAAATTAATTCGGTTTCATGTAATATGATATAATGTATGATGTATATTTTATGTAATATAACAAAAAAAATATAAGAAATGGTTACTGAGTATTATTAAATACTGAATTTAAAAAAAGTAATTTTGATAAACGCTTAGTAGTCAATCTATTTCTTTTTTCCGTTGCGGTTGCACCAGCTTTTGAAAATAAACGTTCGGCTGGAACAGATGTTCCTACCAAAAAGCAATATTTTTGAGCAATAATATATAGCTTAGGATACACTGACTTCATTTCTTCCCAAGCGTCCGGAACGTTTCTTTTCAACTCCAAGACCGGAGCATTGAGATAAAAGCTAAGTTCATCTTGAGTGGATTCATCGTCCTTTCTTCTCCGTTTATGAGCTAAATTTTTGTGAGGCGCCCACAAATCAAATTCGAGTTCACCAGTAGAGGAAGCTTCACTGCTACTCCCTATGCTGTCTTCTGTAGGAATTTCATCCATTTCCTTTCGCAGGTGTCTCATAACTTTTGATACAGCTAGTGGATCTTGGAAGTGGATTTTTTTAAATCTGGGGTCTAATAAAGTTGAAGCTGCTACTAGAAATGAATGCTCGATTTCCCCAAAACGACGGTTAAATTGAGCTAAAATGGTTTCCTTCACTTTATTAGCTACGGGGCATACACAATGCATTTTATGTATTTGTAGCCGCCCACAATGAGTAAGTGGGATTATATGACTTAATGTGGCATATTTTTCTCCACTGATTTGTGATGTCATGGCCTCCAAGGGTCTTAACAATTGTACTAATTCTTCAATTTCCTCTTTGTTTTTTGTTGTGATCATGGGTGGTGCGTCGTAATAATTCAACAAAATTTGGCTTATGTAAGATATTAATTTAAGAAATCGGTCTAGCATGTAATATGTGGAGTTCCACCTAGTTTTTACGTCCATAATAGGTTTTAACATTTTACCTTGAGGAATGCCAGCACGAGATTGCAATCTTCGCAGATCATCATTGGCTTTAACACTTCGTTTAAACCAAGTTACTATTGCTTTGCATTTAGAAATCACATCAGCAACTTCAGGCGTATTTAAAGCATTTTCACAAACTAAATTCAACGTGTGTGCAAAACACGGAATATGACGCCTTTTCCCAAATGTATCATGAATAGCTTTAACGATATTAGCGCCATTGTCTGTTACTATTGCCATTACGTTTTCTTTATTAATTGAAAATTCGAGTAAAGACTCTTCCAATATTTCCGAAATGTGTACAGCTGTATGGGCTTCGGTTAATTTAAAGACACCAATTGTTCCAGAAAATTGATTGCTTCCAAACAAACCATGTACTGTCACACCGAGCATGCTGTTCATTTCAGTGTCGGTCCATATATCCGTAGTCAAACACATATTCGGAATTTCTGACAGCTTCGTTTTGAAATTTTTAGCTTCAGTTTCATAAGTTTTTTCCATATATGCTTTGACAGTATTTCTACATGGTACTGCATAGAGTGGACAAATTATTTTCATAAATTTTCTGAACCCTTTACCTGCAATAAATTTTGATGAAGAATAATAATCAATCAATCGTTACCAGGTCACTTTGAGCCGGGCACGCACCGGAGCCAACGAAACGTTTTTTGTTGGTCCATCAAGAAAACATATTTTTGATATTGAAGAAAAAATGAAAAAATAATATTTTTGTCGCAGCCAAACATTGTTGCAGCCAACAGTATTCGACAAAATGAAAACGTTTGTTGGGCTTTGCTGTATGCTGTTTTGTTTGTTTGATTCGGTCTGTGCGCTCCATAAGCAAAGCTTGACTTTCGACTATATTCACTGCCAACATACATTATGTTTTTTTGTTTGTCGGGCTTGGTGTGTGTGCTCCATAAGAAGCAATGTATGTATTTATATTCGTTACGACATAAAAAACGTTTTGTTGGCTCCGGTGTGTGCCCGGCCTTAAACTTACCTTCGACATGTGAAAAAGGCAAATTATCAGTGACAATCATTTCCATTATTGATTGTGTCAATTTTTGATGTTTGCTACCACCTGATGCATAACTTTGCACATTTGATAAACAGGTCTTTAGAACTGGCTGCCTCAAACTTGATGTAATATTATTGCTGGTACTGGGTGATTCTGCGATGCCTGATCTTGTTTGCTGACTGGTAGTTGCTTTTTCGGTGTTTCTATTTTCACCTTCATCACCGTTTTTGAACTGTGCCTAATAAACATTTAACACAAATTAAACTAATGAACTGCTGGAAACTTTCAATCATACCTTGAGATTTTCGGCGTCCTTTGGATGTTTCAGATGTAAATGCTGAAACATATTTGACGTATTGTTTGAGCACTTCAACAGTTTGCCACACAAGCCACATTTGACTGTTGAATTGCTCTCCTTTGAGAAATGTTTCCATACCTCACTCTTTGTTGGAGCCATGATTCAACTAATTATTAAATTAAAGAAATTTTTGGTTGCCAAAATGCACTAATTGATCACGAACAAAATGTGCACGTGTTGTACGTAGGGATGAGCCGATACTATTTGCAAGTAAACACTACCATCAGTGTTACCGTTTTGCTACTTTCGATAATTCTTCTGCGGGAACACTGACTACCATACTTATCAAAGCGATGGCTGCATACCGATAAAAAAAAATCTTTTTTGATTTGTTATATATATTGCTTTAGACAGATTCATACTTTTAAAAAAAAAACCTATAAAAATTTCGGTTATTTTCAGATTAATCGGTTAATCTTTCGATTAATTGAAACCAAATTTTCGATACAATTAAATCGTTAATTGAAAGAAATTAACCGATTAATACTAATCATATGATTAATCGTGCCATCACTAGTTATAACTATGATCTGAAAGTTCTGAATATATGCCTATCTTAACTTTTGTGATATAATTCCTAAATATTTCACCCATTACATTAAAGTCACATTCTGCTATATAAATTATTCTTTTTCCATGTAATGTTTTTGATTCCTCTGTCTTATTATTGGTCAATATTATCTGGGTTTTGTATTTATTAACTATTTCTTCTTTTATGGAAAAGTGATCTAAAAGGTTTTCATCGGCTGAATGAATTGTCAATATAGATACATTATCTTCTTCCACATTATTTATTTTTAGACTGTGTTCCTTATTTGAATTTTCTTGAGAATTGGTTTTTTTCTCTTCTGTTTTTATGTCAGTATTTTCTAGCCTGCTTAAAAAATCTGCTACTCTGTTTTCCTTTCCTTTGATATACTCTATTTCAAAATCGTATTCTCCTAATTTCAGTAGCCATCTTTGATGTCTCGGGGACATATCTTTTCCTCTGTATTTCGAGTGCAAAAATTTTATCGGTTGGTGATCTGTAAGGATTTTAAATTTTCTTCTATAAAGGTAAGGTCGTAGATACTGCACACTCCACAGTATGGCGAGAAATTCTTTATCTGTAGCAGAATAGTTTTGTTCATGATTATTTAGTGTTCTTGACGCAAAACAAATTGGGTGTCCCTCTTGGGATAAAACTGCGCCCAGGGCATAGTTTGATGCGTCGGTTGTTAACGTGAATTGTTTTTCAAAATTTGGATATCTCAAAATGGGGTGCGAAATTATTAGTAATTTAAGCTTTTCAAAAGTTTCTACATATGTTGGGTCTCGAACATTTATCTTAACTCCTTTTTTCAAATACTTTGTTATGGGTTGGGCAATTTTTGCGTAATCTTTTACGAATTTTCGGTAATATCCCGTAAGTCCTAAAAAGCTTTTTATTTGTTTTTCGGTTTGCGGTAAAGTTAAGTCCTGAATCGTTTTAATTTTATTGGGATTTGGTTTGAGTCCTTCCTTTGTTAGTATATGGCCTAAAAATTCAGTCTCTCTCTTCATGAAATTGCACTTGTCAATCTGTATTTTTAAATTGGCTTGTTTCAAAACTCTGAAAATGTCTGTTATAGATTTTATATGTTCTTGAAGAGACGTACTAAATATAAGGATGTCGTCTAGGTAGACGACACATGTTTTGTTAATGAAGTCACGTAGTATTTCATTCATAAGTCTTTGGAAAGTTGCCGGGGCATTTTTTAACCCAAATGGCATCCTTATGAATTCATATAGTCCATGTGGTGTCACGAAAGCTGTTTTTTCCCTATCTTGTTCCCTTATTAAAATCTGATGGTATCCTTTCGCGAGGTCTAAAGTTGTGAAGTACTGGGCTCGTCCTAACTTGTCTAAAATTGAGTCTATATTCGGTAGTGGGAACTTGTCGTCAATAGTCACTTCGTTGAGTTTTCTGTAGTCCACTACGATCCTATATTTTTTTTTCTCCTGAATTATCAACTTTTTTCGGTACTACTATTAAAGGGCTTGAGTATCTTGAACAACTTTTTCTTATTATTCCCTGTTCTTCCATTTCCTGTATTTGTTTCCTTACTTCCATTTCATGTTGTGGGGGGTACCGGTATAATTTAGAATTTATTTGTTCATCTGTCACCGTTCTAATTTCGTGTTGGATTTCCATTGTGCTAGTTAACTGATCGCCTTCTTTGAAAAATAATCCTTTGAAATTATTCAAAACTTTTACTATTGCGTCATATTCTTCTTTATTTAAGTGGTCTAATTGTATTCTGTTCCAATCAAAGTTAGCTGCTTCTAATGCACAAACTTTTACGTTTTTATACGGGTTTATTATAAAACTAGTTTTTTTATTATTAAAAGATATTTGTCCTTCCACTAAATCCAATATTGTGTTGAAGCAATTCATCAAATCAATCCCAATAATGAACTCATATTTTCTTCCTTTTAATTTAGTCATTTTCCATTTTATTTTCGCAGTTTTCTCTACATTAAATTCTAAGGGTGCGTCTGTCAACACTTCAAATCTAATTATGTCCTTTCCAGTTAACGTACTAAATTCTAATGGCTCACTTAATAGCGTTTTCTCAAATCCTTTTATATCTTGATCAATTAAACTTATATTTGCACCTGTGTCTATAAGTGCATTATACTTCTTATTTCTAATTGTTATTGTTATGATGGGTAAGTAGTCTGATGTTGTTCTAAAAAAAACTGATCCTGGCTTTGTCGGGATGGAGCTGTGTTACTGTGACACAGGTCTGGTTCCGAGTGTCCTGCCAATTGATCATAGTTTATTTCTTCACAATTATGTTCAAAAAATCCGTTTCGTTCTTGCCTAGGTTGCGGCAAGCGATATTGGCTGCCTTTTTTTCTAGGGTTTCCTAACTGGGCGGTTTCTTGATTATTATCATTTACCTGATTATTTTCCTTATAATTCATTTTATTTATTTGAATATTATCTATTTCCATGGGTTCAGTTTGGCTTTGCCTGGGTTGATTCCAACGGTTTTGGTTAAAATTTGGCCCAGGGTGTCCTGCCTGTGTGAACCTTTGCAAATTACCTGAATTTGAATATTTATTAAAATTGTTGATCCTTCCATTATTATTCTGCCTGTATTGCCCTGAATTATTCATATATCTACTATTATAATTATATTCATTATTATTGTAATTATTATTGGGTCTAACATTAAAATTGCCCTGTCCTTTGTTCTGATAATTCTGATTTCTATTATAATTAGGGTTTGAGCTATTATGTTTATTTGCTTGTTTAAAGGTACTGGAATAATTTCCGCGAAATTTTCTAAATTCCTGCCTAATACAGCCATCTTCATATCTACGTTTCATCATTATCTCTATTATTGTACCTAGATCTCTTTCAGGGTATATCTTATCTAATAGTATTCCCTGTGTTATTTCTTTGGCTATATTGACTAGTAAACTGTCTATGTTAGACAAATCTATACACTCATCATCTTGATAATAGACACATAATTCATCATTTTTATATTTAAGATTTTGTAACTCTACAGCTAATTCACTTACGGTGTTAACTCGAAGTTCATTAATTTTCCTATAGATTTGGTGAGGTTCCAAGTTCGGCCGGTATCTCAGCTTCAAAGTCCTTTTTATTATCTGCCAGTTGTCCGGTTGCTGTACGTTGATGACTACGTTTTTCGCTTCTCCTTGTATATTACGGTAAAATATGGCCTTTGTAGCTTCCTTTTTTAATTCCTCCTCTTCTATGTTGGATAGTAGATACTCCACGCTGCTAAAGAAGGAGTTTATTGTTATGTCTCCCATCCCAGTAAATATTGGTAGATATGCTACATTTTTATAAATTCTATCGAGCTGATTAGGTTGTTGTGGTTGGAATTGGTGTTGTTGGAACTGTTGTTGCTGGAACTGTTGTTGTTGCTGTAGTTCCAGGTATGCCGACCTCAGGCGTTCCAGTTGGGCATCTTTTCTGGCCAGTTCGTCGGCCAGGTTTTGAGCCTGCTCCTCTGCCATCCTCTTTTGGTCGAATTCTCGTTGTCTTCTAGCTTTTGAATTGATTTTGAAAATTTTGGCAGTTTCTACTGCTTTCCGTGGTTCACTTTTACTGCACTTTAATGGTGTTGGCTTTCACTGCTTTTTTGTGGCGATTCACTTTCACGTTAAAAATGTTCACGGTACTTTGGTGGTGTTGGCTTGAAATTTTATCTAAGCTTTCACTGCTTTTTGTGGCGATTCACTTTCACGTTAAAAATGTTCACGGTACTTTGGTTAATATTATTACTTTTTCTGGTCCTGGTCACTTTTCTTATTTGATATAAGTGCAGGATTCTCAGAAATATATATATTTTTGTCACTGTTATTATTCTAGTCCTGTTCACTTAAAGTGCAGGATTCTTAGAATTACTTTCACTGATTTGTAGTGGTATTATCTTAATTGTATTATTATTTTATTATCCTGGAGGGTCCCGTAGGATTCGCAGGATTTAATATATTTAGTTATGTGATTTTTTTTTTTTTTTTTTTTTGCTACGTATGTTTCGTATCACTGAATCCTTTTACGTTTAAAAGGATCCTGCCGACTGCGCCAATTATGTTACCACGTTTTGGTTAGTATTAAAAAAAACTAAATTTGTTTTTGTTTTTATTAATATCTTTATTTTACTTTATGCTTTACAACTTGTTGACCGAACGGGAGGAGTCAGACTCTCTTATGCTAGTTACAAGTTCTTCTTATAAATTAAAATTATTGTTAATATTGCATTTTCGTTTGGGAACGGAAATGCAATAAATGTGTTTTGACAATATTTATTGCAAATTAGTGAAAAGTTAGTTAAATTGGGACGGTTGCAATTCTGAGAATTGCGACCGAAAAATATACTTTGCTATATTTTTAGTGCTTTAATTTACTAATGATGTTAATTCTTTTATATTAAATAGGGATGGTTGCAATTCTTGGAATTGCGACCCAAAAATATTATTGATTTATGAATTTAATCATAATTTCTTTAAACAAATCGGAAACGAGTTTAATATTACATTTTTCTTTATTTATTAGTAATTATATTTGCAATAAATTCATCTATAGTGTCATTCTTAATGTAAGTGTTAGTGTTTGGTTTTATATATTTAACTCACGCGATGACAGATTTTTTGTAACTAATTTTTTCACACCTTGGGTTACATTAATGCATTTTTATTAGGGACCCCTATTTGTTATGAAATATAGCCTATGTCACTCAGTAAAAATGCAGCTTTCTAATGGTGGAAGAGTTTTTGAAACCGGTCCACTAGTTTTTGTGTGAAAACATTACAAGCACACATACAAAAACAAAAAACACAAATGTTTCCTCTTTATATTATTAGTTTAGATTATCATATTAAATAATATTGAAAATAATGTTATAATATAATGTAGTAGTATAGCGATGACCATATTCATTTTGTTTGCAGTGCACTATTTTATTCACATGTCATCATACACACATTTATACATCTTCTATATATATAAAATAGGATGTGTGTATGTATGTATGTAACGTAATAGCTCCAAAACGGCTGGGCCGATTTTGACGAAATTTTCAGGGAACCTTTAGAATACTCGGGCGGGTGACACTGTGAAGTCTGTGGGCGGAGGGGCGTGGCAAAATCCAATTTTCATATTGCACCACCAATGACATATACATATATTTATTTTTTGTGCTTTTTTATTTTATTTCACTTTTTTTGGAAAGCCGTTGTCACGTTCTTCAAAACGAGATATCAAACTCTTAAATCGGTTATGTAATTCCGAAGATATTTACAAAAAGTTTATGTTAATAATGATTCAATATCAAAATTTTAAAACTTTCGAAATGTTGCATTAAAAAATTCGAGTTTTTGGTTTATTTACAAAATATTTACATCATTCGATAACACAAGATATTCCTCGCTTACTAAAGTGCAACATTGTACAATAAGTTAAGGATCTATACATATAAAACAGGATATATATATATATATATATATATATATATATATATATATATATATATATATATATATATATATATATATAGTTATATATATATATATATATATATATATATATATATATATATATATGTAACGTATGGACTGCAAAACTTTATGATAGGTATTCAATGGATTTTTACTTAAAGGCCGTAAATTTCGTTAAAAGCTCAGCTAGTATATATATATATATATATATATATATATATATATATATATATATATATATATATATATATATATGCTCATATATACTATATATATACTTATATATATATATATATATATATATATATATATATGCTCATATATAC